>JALDAQ010000200.1:0-16971 GCA_025584915.1 Monochamus saltuarius
AATTAATGAGGTTTTCCAGGTTTCCCTCATTCCTGCACTGAATGGTGGTTAGGGCCTACCAACGTAAGTCGTTCCTGGGCGCAAATGCGGCCTGCTTAATAATAATATGCCGCCCCCTCTCCCGCACAAGTCTTCGACTTCTGGGCTAATCCTCGTGATTAGAATGAGGGGTAGAGATATTATTATTATTATTATTATCTAATATGTACCTGGTGTCCATTTAGTGTGTAACTAGCCAATTATAGCCACTTGGACTGATTTTTTAATAGAAACTGAGTTCAGGATTGCTAAATGGAATAAAAGTAGTACATTTTAAAAATACATATATGTGTTTCTTGACGTAGCAACAATGTGTGCATAACTTTTCTTTGACGTACATTTCATCACATTGATATTTTAATTGTGAGTTTAATAATTGGCGAAATTCGAGCAAATTTGCTGGATACTATTAATGAAAATATTTTTAAAAATGTGCTGTTTTTTACAATTTAATGATCCTGTTCAGTCCTATTCAAATTAGTCTAAAAGGATGTAACTGACCAATTACACACCAAATAAACACCCTATACATGTTAAGTAATACTATAGAAATGACTGATATTTAGTTCCACTAGCTAATAAGCATTCTTCTAAGCGGCGGTGAAAGTTATCTCTCATAAGTGGCATTACTCGATGAAACTGATTAAATTAATTTGCTGTACATATTTGCTCATTCTTGATTTGAATAAGTCATTTTTAAATAAAGCAACGTAATAGTAATAATAATAATCGTAGATTAATTCTCTAGAACACATAGAACCGTAAATCATATGCGCTTATTGACAACTGTTTGCAACAGTTTGTTATCCTGTCTTGATTTGATAACAGGACAACGAAAGAGAATAAATAAACTGGATGGCTTTGACATATATGCTTTCAGTTATGTATTTTCTATTAACATTTATGAGGTGGCAGTTATGGATGTGACAGTCCACGGACGAGATTTGTCAGAGTCTGTGGACAATATGAAAATTATGTTGCGCTTACAAAGAGTATTAAAAAACGACAACCTTAAAAATCAATGTTTATTTCCATGAATTGTATGAACTCAACTTGATTTCGCTGTTTTTTAATTTATCCAGTTTATTTCTGCATCAGTTTATTCTAAAATGCTTTGATAGGCACATAATTTTAAATCGACGTCATATTCCAAACTTCCCTTCTCACATGGACATCGAAAGTGATCAAAAAATGAATTTGTCCAGACGGAAATCGAAGAAGCTGCTAATAAAGACACTTTCAAGTTATTGCCTAGTTGGTCAAAGTAACAGAAGGTACAAGTTTTCTTTCAATTGTTTCTTGACGACATGATCTGAAAAATGTTATTGACAGTTCAGCTATCGACAAACATGGAAGTCCAGTACAGTAGCGGAGGATTATATAGAAGACCTGTTACAAATCAAGAAGAATATTGCGAGCCAAATTTGGCCTACCCTCGTAAAAGTTTCGCAGAAGTAATTACTATAGTATAATCGTTTTTGGAAGGCGAAGAATAAAACGTTGATGAGGCGAAATGTATACTTTTATTTCATTTCAACTTATACCTGCTTATGACACGTATAACTAGGTGGTAGCTGGTGGACCAGCCCAAATAATGCTAGGAAGGACGTCTTTAAGAATGCATGTGCGGTGGAAGGATTGGAGCAGTGGAGGTATTCCGGTACTCCATTTTCTCCAGATGTAAATTTCAAGGGTCGGCTGGCTCATAATGAATGAGTAAAAATTTTGTAGATACTCCATAACATTTAACACAAGTTTCCTACTTTGCTCGTTCAAGACAAACACACCACAACATAAGAATCAACACAACGCAATAGAATGATCGACACATTCCAAGTTCAAATCTATTCAACCATCTGATTTTGACAAGAAGTACATCTTATTGGCTATCCTTCTCTAGTGCAGGTAATTTCTCCGTAACGTTAGTCGTACCTTATTAAGGGGCGTACCTGAGCATGACTTAGGTATATTACAAACAAGTGAAAAGGCCTCAGAGGTATATGTCGGGTTTCAACAACGTTTTATTGCTTACTTCACCTTCCTAAAACGATTCTATTATACTACTCCTACTAACGTATTTGGTCATGGAATTACTTATTCTAATTATAATTTTTCTAACTATATATTAAATTAAATATATAAATATTTCTTTGATTTAAACTTTCTTAATTGTTTTCTATTTTCACACCAGTGTTAAAAATAAGACGCGTTATTTACTTTTAGCGTCAGTGCTAATGCAATACTAATGAAAATACTAACATATCAAGTAACCAAAATTAAAACATTCAATTACAAGTTATATTTTAAATTATGTTCAGTTAGTTTCGTTAACTGAATCCAATGCAGCATTTTTTTTTCATTTTCTAAATATGCATATATTGGAATATTTACAAAAAGAAAGCATAGAAAACACTTTTTATATCGTCATAAGATATATTGTGTTTCATCAGAAGTATAGATATCAGATCTTACAAATCATGTCATATAGTAGAGAGCTATTATTTTATAATTAATTATGCAAATGGGCTCACTTTTAACTCAATTTAGAGTTAATGATTTATATTCTCATGGCAACACGTTGTAGTTGAATAGTGTTAAATTAGTGGAATTGGTTTCATTACATTAAATTATGTATCTACACATATACCAGTGATTAAAGTAATTGTTGTAACAATGCATGCGAGAACTAGTCATTTACTGTTTTATATGTTACAATTTCTACGTATTTTGACCCTACTTTATATAACAATGTTTTATTATGTATCTAGATTTGACACGCTTATGTGTAAGAAATTAGCTTTATGTAAAATAACAGTATTAACAGTACAGTTTTCCTCCCAGGAGCTCAAAACTCACTTCGTTTTAATGGCAAACTGTATACATATATGTACAATACTGAAAGAATAAAACAACTTGGCGCGCATGAGCCATTTTGTATAAACTAAATAATTGAACATTTTTGGATATAAAAGACAATTTACGAAGTTTCACTAAAACTTACTTTTGCTGTACAGTGAGTAAACTATGACGGAAACGAATTTATTTTTGGTACACTTGATGTCCCATTGAAGGCCAACAGACTTTTGAGGTCAAATTTTGAATATTATAAGAATATTTTCATTATTTTATGAATGCCCGGAAAAGCTTCATTATTTTTATACAACTTCACATAGCACGTTAAAAGAAAATGAACTAATGGCAAAATACATATAATTACTGTCGCAGTTGTAATCAAAATAGGAATTATAGTATTACTTCAGTTCAGCAAAAAGTTGTATCCCTTTCTATATTAATATTATAAAAGTACCTCTAGTACGTATTGTAATTTTACAGAGTTAACAAGTATCCTTCTGTATATTTTTCTGAAATTTTATGTAACTTATTGAATGATAAGAACTATGCTAAATGTGAGCATATTTATACAAGTATAACAATTTTAATCATAGAATGCTCAAGCACCGAATGGTATCTATGTCTCACATCACCAAACCAATGTTTTCCTACCCTACCATACCCGCAAAGAGGATGCCACTGTTTTACGGTCTATTGGCCGCGGTATTCAAACCAATTCGAACCCAGATGGTTATTCATTTGGTGATTAATGATTATTCACACTTCTGTCACTAAATTTAAATTCTTCAGTGTGACAGTATCGACAAAGGACCCGAACTGTTTAAAAGCCAAACACTCTACCCACCATACCTGTCAGTCACAGCAATATTAACGTTTCTCCGAATGATGGTAGAAGCTTGTTAATTAAAGTTTTATTTTAGTTTTATTAACTTATCAAGTCAACAATGAATATCAAACCTAAAAGTAAGGTGTCTTAACAGTTTAGAATTTTATGTTATGTGTCATATTCATGTTATGAGTGTCAATATATTGTATATTTTTTTCAGTAAAAAGTTTGCAAAATTATAATTCACTGTTGTGGACAAGCAGGCCGCATTTGCGCCCAGGAACGACTTAAGTTGGTAGGCCCTAACAACAATTCAGTGCAGGAATGAGGGAAACCTGGAAAACCTCATTAATTATGGGGGTAGTCAAATGTCAACTGGTATCAATCTCTCAAATTAACACCAGCCAACATTCTTCCACCCTACCATACCCGCAGAGAGGGTGCCAATCTCTCCACGAATATAGCTTATATACGGTCTACCGGCTGCGAGGGTCGAACGCACAGCGATCTAGTCACCTCAATTCAAGTACTGACGCCTTAAACCGCGCGACCACTGACCTATTCACTCAGGGGTTATTCACAAGTGAAATACAGCTATCATTATAATTATGTTTGTCGAATACTATTTAAATATTATAGTAATAAGAAAGATAAATTGAATATTTAACAATAAAATGAAAAATCATTACAAATTTTCTTTTTACAAATTTTGTAGCAATCACCAATTTATCCCCAAATTTATTGAACTGAAAAAAAGGTAGTTACGAATTTATAGATTTATTGATACGATAATACCGGCCTCGTTGGACAATTTCACGTCACGTACAATAAACAGTTTTTGTACTTGTTGCATAAATAACTATTAATTCTATTTCAAACATTCTGCTAACTTAAACGTCATTGCCTATATTTTTTTCTAGTAGATGCCAAATAAATGTATGTGACTTATAAACGACAAAATTTCAGTCAAAACAATGTTCAGTTACATTTTTCACTTTCGGTCTCATACAGAGAATGATTAAATGGTTTCTTTACTTTTCCTTGTTTTTTCTCTTAGTGTAGATAGCGATAGATTTATTAATTTTTAACAGATTTACACACAGTTACAAGAAATGCTTTTACTAAATATACATAAATTTTCATACATACACTTATAAAAATACACACATAAATATATAAATAAAAAGAGAGAAAAACAAAAAGGAAACAAAAATAAACTGACTAAGCAGCAACAAATAGTTTCGAGGTTATATAAATTAAGGTATCATGATTATTATCATCGCAGATATCATCAATGCAATTAAATATACTGCACATGAACAGGAGATCTAATAAGAGTATTGGTCCTAGGTCTTCCGCAGTAAAATGTAGGCTTGCTTCTCCAATGCAGTCATGGAACCAAAAAGTTCGTTTTGTGTAACATAGTTTCACAATCAATACCGTTATGCAACAACTTATACAAAAAGGTAACTGATAAAATTTTCAGTCTGTTGGTTAAAGAAATACATCGACATCGGTCAAATAGTAATTGCTGAAGTGACAAGTATTTCAACATTTTCATTGAACGCCCTCAAGGCTGATTGCATGACCCCGAGCTAGATGATTCCAAATTACAGCCCGTACTTTAATTTTGATCTGACTAAAGCAAAATAAAAAATTTGAAAAACAGTTATATTGTGAAAGATATTGCAATTCATTAAATTGTAAGGCTGCGGTGAAAATCCGTAGGCAATGACTTCAAAAGAATAGAATGATTAAAGACCTTTTGAAAGTCAAGATATAACATCAATCTGCCTCTGATCATCCAGGCCTTCGGCAACATATTGAGTTAAACGTAAAGTTTTGGATGCACGATCTTTTCTGCATGAAACCATGCTGATTCGGCGAAATCATAGAACTAATAGCATTCTGAATAACATCGTACAAAATTATCTCAGACAGTTTGGAAAAATTGCAAGGAATAGAAATGGGCCTATAGTTTGCTAATAAACTCGGATTTTCGTTCTTTAAAATTAGACATATGCGTGCGGTTTTCCACAAAGTGGGAAATGTACAGGCAGAAAGGATTAAATTAAAGAGATACTTTAGTGGTAACAGGAATGCATTGATGTCTCTGACAACAAAACATGTTTTAATTATTCTTCTAACCGTCTTGGTGTTCCTACTTGTGTTATGTAACAAATTGCGGCATTCAACTAAAGATTACTACTAATTAGTTAAATATATCATTCAAGCTAGGCTACCGATTATATGAAACGTAAGTTGGAGGAAATTAATCTAGCAAACTAAATTTTCCTGAAATATACCTTCTTCAAATGTATACGCAGAATTTTGATAAAGTTGTCAAGAACTAACTGATAGTATACACCCCTCCCCTCACTCACTCTTGCCACAACCACCCATCCCTAATTGTATATGAATTTTATTTTAACACCATAATAACATAATATTTAATGCACTTTAAGAATTACGTTTAACCCGACAGCATTTTATTGCTCAAATAAGAAGATCAAAATTATATATCAAGTTAAATTTTCAATATCTGTAACTGTTGTTTTCTCATATTTTGATGAATAAGTATGACGGGGACGGTTCCTACCGTAGCAGTCCCCCGCGCAGGGCTTAGCCCGAGAACAACAAAGGC
Organism: Monochamus saltuarius; assembly: GCA_025584915.1. Classification (NCBI taxonomy): domain Eukaryota; kingdom Metazoa; phylum Arthropoda; class Insecta; order Coleoptera; family Cerambycidae; genus Monochamus; species Monochamus saltuarius. The sequence goes on from JALDAQ010000200.1 coordinate 6,363, forward strand.
AGGTCAAAGAATCCCAGCTAAAGCTAGGAATATGCACTTTAATTCTGTTACTGACAGCGACCAATATATATGAAACAATAATAAAATAGTCAATGATATACTAATATAAATTACAAATAACTTTCTAGTATGATAGTTAGATAAATAAATATTAATTTATAATTAAAACAAACATATCAGTATATTACTTACTACTTCGCAGACTGAGTAATTTTTGAATACAACACAAATTAATGTGTCTGATGTAAACCATTTATTTTTATATTATCTCTCTAAAGTTAGAAGAAAACGAGTTTTTCTTTAACAATTATTATATTTCAAAAAAATTGAATTCGCCACCGATTTTACAACTTTTTCCGTAATCTTTTTTCAGACGTAACAAATCTATTACATTTAATTTATAAAACCCTATACAATAAACTATTAAAGAGTTCGTACTATAGTTCGGTACTTATTTATATAAAACAATATTTACAATTTCGCTTTTGCATTACTGGATTTAGCCTGATTCAAGTTTTTGCACATGGCTAAAACTTTTGACACCATCCACAGTTGGCAGATTATGTGAGTCTGCATTTTGAAATGATTCTTCCATTTTAGTATAGTTCCTTACTTTAATTAAAAAATTACAAGACAAAGAAGAACCCAAAGACATAACGTGACTAAAAACAGACGTGACAGAATATTACATTAAAACCTAACCTAACCACTAATAATTCTAGTGCGCTAGCTTGTTGGGATGTGTAATGTCACAGAGCGTTCCGTGCGTTCAAACAAACATTGTTATTTCTTTAGGATCTTTCCCATCCAACAAATTTTTGTAAAACTTTTTAGATGACAAGTCTATTTTTAACCATTTTATGACAGAATTTAATTTTTTTGTGAGCATCCCTTTTATAAGGATACCTTATCGTTACACATCCTGTATTCACCTACATACAGATTGCATAATTGAATGCATAATTGTCGAATTACTTTCAATGTCATTTTTTTACGACACGTAAGTAGTGAAATGTAATAAACTTTGTACCATTGAAAACGGAAGTAACTTTCTAGTGTCACATAATCCTTTTCCCATGAAATATGTTTTAGCATGTACAAAATTATTTAGATACAATTTCTAAGGAGACATTTATTTTTATTATTGATATACATATAACTTACTTCATAGTTGTCGTGTGATGTAAAAATACTTTTAAATACCTACGTATAAGCCTTGACCATAAAGCGTATATTATATTTCTTTTCTGGCCCTGACAATGAAAGCTTTAATGTAGTATATGAATTCCTACAACTATTATTTCCTATTTTTAAATTATCAATTTCAATCAGCTTCAAGGCTATTCAACTTCATGATTAAAAGTATTTTGTAATATTGTACCCTTATCTGACAATATATTTTAATGGTGATATCAATTTAATGTAGACATAAGGATATATTTTTAGTAAAACCTACTGTTAGAAACTAACTACAACTACTGAATTTCCAATAGAATTTTTCTCTTTTGTTATTCTTAGTGACAATGTTTCCCAATTATTATAATTTGACCTTAACAATATATTTTTAATGGCTCATCCTGTATATTGCGGTCACAAGGAAATGTTAAATAATTACATTGTTAGCAAAATATGGGTACAGAAAAAAATATTTTATCTGATTTCCTCTTCTCATACACAGGGTGATTCTTGACCTATACGCATAAACTTGGAAAATTATAGCTGAGGACAAATAAAGGCTAGTAGGTAGTGAAAAATAAATGTACTAAAATATTTTTAGTTTCGGTTAATTAGTTTACAAAAATGTATCAGGTAAAACTGTATTCGCCCAGTGACGAATTTTTCAATGTCCAATAATGCATGTTGTGAAAATTATGAATATCATTACATGCGAAAATTGTCTCATCCGTAAACTAAAATGTCCATGGAAGGTATGGTTCCATTCAACCAATAGTTTACTGAAAGCGGAAGATTCCTTAGAAGTAAGACTTTTACCCGCTGCTTATGAAATGGGTAAATTAAGTCGTGCCTTAACGTTCGCTAAACTGCGGATTATAATATCCCAAATTGCGCTGCAATTATTATCCTAGTGCTAGGTCTAATGACTCCCACATGTTGGCCAGACCTCGGTCGCAAACTGCCAGTTTCTTTACCCCGCTAAGCTACATGCAAAAAGGCTTCACGTTTCTGATGATATGTTTGGAAAAAGCTTTGGGCATAAAGATGAGCTACAGCCACTAAATTTTGATGTGATTTCCTATATGCCAGTGTCATATCCATAAATTCTTCATTTGAGAAATTATGCGCCATACTTTTACAATCGTGTGAATATAAACTAGAATAGCACAACTGCTAGAAACACCAAACATATTGTCCCGACTTGTTTACTACTAAGTTATTATAAACAAAATATTTCACCTGTTAATCATTTTCTATTAATGTTGAGATACAGAGCATCAAAGATCATTCTTCAATAAGCGTTTGGCAATGACATTGAAAACGTATTATCATATTTTTTTAAAGCCCTCGGTAGACATATGTGACAGTACCTGCCTGTATTGAATTTAGGCTAAAACAAAGTTATTTCCTAACTGAATTTTGAAGATAATTTAGTAAGTCTTTAATTTCATTCTTAACTTTTTTTATTATTTAAATATTTGTAGTTAGCAAGTTTATTAGAAACTTGTGTTAATTTAAAATTGCAGTAAAAATATTAATTTTTCTTTTACATAAATAAAAAAGGCGACTATTAACGATAGTGGTCAATAGTGATAGTGATCAATATTTAACAATTTCAATATTTTTTAATTATTTCCATATCTAATTAATTCATAACAACCAATAGTTTTAAGTTTCATACCTTAACTGAAGCAATGTCCACAAGTTTAGTGGACCTGATACAAAACTATTGTTCAAGATTAAGTAGCTACGCATCTAATTAGACCTGTCTGCAACGATATGCTCACTAATTACAAAGAAATAATATTGTAAAGAAAGTAGTTTTGTATTGTTGCAAATAACCACTTAAGTTACTATAGAATATTTTCATTTCACCAAAAATGTTTACTATTATTATTATAGCACATTATCATTTACGCTTACATAAACAACAATAAGCTCACGTCAAAGTCATTTTAATATTTAATAATAGTACTTTATAACGTTGTATACACCCGAATGTAATTTGATAGCTATATGGAAACAACCACTTATGGGACTACTATTTAAAAAGCCTCGAAGTCTCTTGCAGATCATAATAGTAGGTGAATAATAATTAATAATTTATTCAATTTATTATTATATAACTTTTATAATCGTGATCTATTAGAATGTAGAATTTATAGGGTCGAACTATTTCACAACATTGTATTATTGACAAAAAATGTATCAAATATTACAATATGCAGTATCAACGGATTAGAGTTGCAGTACAATTTTGAACTAAAATAATTATCCTTGATTTTGATCTAGATATATCAAATTGAGTAATTTATACGGACAATACTATTGGCCAAAATGTGCAGCTTTTGAAATGATCAAAGTAACTAGAAAATTTAAGACTAAGTTAGATAATACAGTTGTAAAAACTTCAAAGTATCTAAGTAATACGAGTATAATCAACCCAGATCTGAAATTAAAAATTACAAATACATATTTTCTACAGGTCAAGAACCGTGAAAACCCAAAACCATTACAAACTGTGTGGCCTATAGAAACAAATATATCCCTTCTAAAAAATGTTGGGACTCGCGATTCTGATATATTTCTTAATACAGTATGAACACCGGTTGTGGAACGTTTTTTAAAGTTCATGTAATGGTTGAAGTCTATCCCTTTTAATTTTAATGAGTATTGGAAATGACATTTTGTCTTCATTAAATTTTGACATTATTGAAGAATTTTTTATTTTGAAAGCTTGAATAAAATCACTATAAAAATCACAAGCTTACCACGTCATTAATCTACAACCAAAAAAGGACACAACCCTAAATAGAGCCCCGTGGAACACCTTGTGGCACGCTTCTTGTGTCTGAGTTAACATCAGCTACCGACAGAAACTGGGTTATGTTAGAGAAAAAACTTTTTATCCAGAGTAATGCCATACCTCGGATTCTATACCTAGTTTTTTTAACACTATTTTATGATTTACACAGTCAAGTGCCCTGATGATATCACAAAATATCCCAACATGGCAATCTCCTACTTCTAAAAAATCTAATACACGATTATAATAGACGTGAATGGCCATATAGGTGGACTTTCCAACTAAGAAACCATGTTGGTAAGCAGAAAATATATTATTTTGATACAAAAAAAAACATGTAGAACAAATGTATGCACAAAAATAAAAATATATGTTTTGTCTATTATTGTTATACTATTTAATAAGTGTTTGTCACATACGCATTTATTGCTAGGTTAACCCAACATTTTAATAAATATTTATAACACAGTTTATGCTCTAAGAATATTGATTTATAAAAAAAAAATTGTAGAGACTATAACCTTTTTTACTGTACTGTAAAGGTATTTAAGGTAGTCAATTTTCCCACAATTTCTATCAGTCAAGTCATATGTATGTTCTTTGATACAAAATATCTAGGTATTCGAATAATAAACAATTCCATAGACAAAGCTGTATTCAATAATTATATTAATCTAGCTAAATTTACTACAAAAAAGTCATACCTGATTTAATAAAAATATTCTATAGCATTCAGTATTTAAGTTGACTTTTGTAACTGTGGAAGTTTTAAAATTTAATCACAATAGATCAAATTTTACCTATTTATGCATTTCTAGTATTGATTTTTCAGGTGGCCTCTTTTAATTTGAGTCAAATACCTATACACTGTAAGAATGATTATATAAATTAAAATAATTTGAAATTAACTTTAAATACTACTATTACAATACAGTCAAAAATCTACAAATGCTAATAAAAAAATAGCTTTAGCTCACAGAGTAGTTAATTTCACACAATATTGTTAATACCTTATGTATATAAAAACAAATGTAAAACCTTGTTAGTTAGGCTACTTGTTGAAGCGATTTGTTTGTTTGAATTAGTATATTTGATAATATCTAGGTGAGTATGAGATAATATTCCTGTTATCTGCCAAGCGTCTGATCATTCTGTTAATAAATGTTTAAAATTATTTAACATTTATTTGAACTGGTTCTCATTGTAGAAAACACTATCTCAAAAATACGGCGCCTTAAAATCTGCTGGCCAATATACATATGATCAAACTTCTGTTGTCTTTTGATACCGAAACCAAGAAAATTAAAACATATAGATCAAAAATAAGCACTCAACAAATGTCTTTATATGTTGTTCACTCATTGTTACGTTTTTTATACTATGCTCAAATAAATTGATAGCTTTTAAAAAGCGTTTGTCAAACACACCAGATTTTAACAATAATTTTCATACACTTATAAATAAAAGTAACCAATAAATATTATTCTATAGAACTAAGTTTATATTATAAAAAATATTTACTTCTAGTTATTTAATTAATTAATTTAAAAAGTAAATATTTTTAGTATCTAAAACCTTGGTAGACCGCTTCATGCAGCTATTGTTGCTATTACTTCTGTATACTTGAAAATAACCAAGTGTTATGAGATAACATTCAAGTCATTTACTAAGACAGATTATTCAAAATCATTTATGTGTCTATGCAGAAAACATTATTTCAATACGGCGCACAACACTATCTGAGGCTCGTAGCATTTAAATCTCAAAATAAATAAATAACTTATATGCTATTTAATTAGCAAGGACAAAATATCCAACAATGATAATTAATTATTAACATATCTATGTACGCATGTATACTTCTGGTAACTAAACGAATACGTCAAACTTTTTCTTCAAGTAAAACAATATACATGAAATTAGTATTCGTTATAGACACCAGCTACGTGAGGTCACCATATATTTGTTGGAAAACGGTCAAGTTGATTTCATTCTTACTTCATTCTTTTGAAACATGCTTATTATACACCTTTTATTCAACAAAAAATGGCAGTAGTTCAGGAAAATATTATCTGTTATTAATTTGTGGAAGTTTTTATTACTTTTTTGCAGAAAGCAACTTGCAGCAACTGAAATATAAACAAATTATTAACAACCTCTTTCCTTCCCTTCTAGATTCTGCAATTGTGAGAGGGTAGCCTTAAAGAGCCACAACACTTAGGCCCCATTGTGCCTCTTGTGCTTCTTCCCATTGAAAGATCAATCCACCTGAACCGCTAACCAACCTAATAAAGAGAGGCGGTGACGTTGCCGAGGAGATCCCTCTAATGTAGGTCATCGCTCTTTCAAGACGGATTCTCTTGTTGATGAGACTATTGTGCACTCACAGAGTGCATGAAGCACGGTCTCGTCTGTAACCCCTACAATGAGGTGTTTCACACTTCCTCATATAATACAGGTGCTTTCTTAGCTAACAGTATCCAGGTTGAATACCTGGCTCTAGACGAAGATTCATTCTAATCATTGCCAGGTATTTTTTGGCTGTATCTTTACTGTGGTACTCTAGAAACTCCTTAGCAAATTAACATTTATTTGTTTCATCCTACCCTTCTTGAGCTTAATGGATCAGAAAATTAATTGTTTACATTTTGTTTCACTTTACAACTTCTCTACTCATCTCACACCAGGAAACGATGACACTGCAAACGCTAAGATATATTATTAGTTAAAGTTTCGTAAATCTCATTCATTCTCATCTTTCATTTTCAAACTAATCAAAGTCAAATATAGGCCAGTTTTATGTTTTGTTTATTTATCTACGTTCCATTTACAGGGTGATTTTAAATAAGGTAGCAAAAATAAAACAACAGATTCCTTAGGTGAAAGTAAATCAATTTAACCTAACATACCTATATCCCAAGATGCATAATAAAAACAGAGTGTCAAATTAAAAATTTGGTTTCTATATTTGTAGAAAACTTCTTAAAAAATCCAAATATTTGCATAAAATTTGTAAGTCGAGGGTTGAAAAAGTTGTTCAGAATGGTAAACTATGGAGACGTGCGAAATTTCAAGAAGATCGGCGAGGTTTGATAAAACCATTTTTCAACAAAGTAGGTACAAAGATTTTATCAGAGCAAGCCGATCTTTTTGAAAATTTGCACGTTCCCATAATTTACCGTTCTGAACAACTTTTTCAAGTAATATTTTGCTGTATTTTCAGTACAAAAGGCACTTTACCTGAAATGGTAACAGTTTTCAATCGGTACACTGAATATTTTAAATAGAATTATTTCAAAAACTGTTACTCCTAACAACTTCAACTTACCTATCTTTTTCAGACATAACAGGTAGGAGAATCGACGGTTTCAATAATCAGATAGATACACTAAGCAGCAAAAAAGAATTTAAAAGAAACATGATGTGCCACAAGTGACGCCCTTTAGTAGACACGTCAACATTAGAAACAAATTTGAATTTCTCGCCCACAAAAACCCCTAATTTACAAATTTTATGTAAATATTTGGATTTTTTAAGAAGTTATCTATAAATATCGAAAATAAAATTTTAATTTTGACACCCTGTATCTTTTTTATTATGCGTCTTGGGTTATAGGTATGTTAGGTTAAATCGATTTATTTTCACCTAAGGAATCTGTGGTCTCATTTTTGCTACTTTATTTAAAATCACCCTGTAGAAGGTGCCCAACATGTATGGAATAATGTTTATCATTAAAAAAAAACGTAAGTATATAAAAAATGATTCATACAAAAGTTTTAGCTGTGTTTTGCATCCTTTGGTAACTTTGAGTTTGTTACTAATTTCATTGCTATGGCAATCAATTTTGTTTTTTTTTTAATGATAACACTATTTTCTGTTGCTGTTAGAAATGAACTTTTTTTTTCCTTACATATGCGTAAAATGTGTATGGGGTTGCATTCATTTTAGTAAAAATGCAGAAATCCAAATTCAAAAACTGCCATGCCTAGTGAAAATTTTAAAAATTTTGAATATAAAGTCAACTTGTCAAAAGATTTTCAAAACAAGTAGATTTAATAAAAAATATATTATGGAATAACACACATATTTTGGAAAAAAAATTAATTCAGTAAAGTAAAATCTAAGAAATGATGATAGTTGTTTATAATTATTCTCATTATTTCCTCAGTTGTTGACCAATACACTATTTTTTTAATGTATTTTTAAATATTGTTGGAAGAATTGAAAAGACTTTTTTAGTGTAACCTCATGTAAATTCGTAAATTTTTATGACTTTGGCTATGCGTCCGCCGTAAATATTTACTCCTCCTACTTTAAAGCTTCACTTTTCGTCCTAGATACATAAATAACTATTATTTCATACGATTGGGCATATATATTTTTTTTCATTTCATAAACGTGACATGACAGTCTGAAAATAGAATATATTGGGTTTATAATGTGAATAAAACACTCAAGGAATGCATAACGTCAATTAAATGTTTCTAGTGTCAATTTTTATTTGAACCATGGCGTTGCTATGGGATTATAGATATTTATACACCGAGTTAAATGAATATTAATTATAATATATATGAATAAATTATTCACAAGAAGTAATTTCTTCTAGTGAATAAATTCATTTAACTCACGTTTCGTATACAATATTTTATCCAATTGTAAAAGATTATTGATATTTAACGTAATTTTATACTCGCGAACTAATTTAGAACAAATGAGAGCTAACTGAGTGATATGTGAGATTGTATTAGCTGTTCCTTGTATACACTATAGCAACTATTTGTTTATTAGTTGAATTCAGGTGTGATTCATGTCAACATTCAATGTTTCTGTCTTGAGTTGTCTGAAAGCATAATTATCTGGAAATAATGGAACAAGATTAAATATCAGATTGTGTACTGGACAATGTATTAATAGAAGCACAAACGGCTTTATACTAAATAATTCCGGAGAAGTCTAAATTAATTTATAAGAAATAGTATATTAATTTCTCAGAAAAGTTCAATGAAAAGTAAAGGAGGGTTGTAGATGACAAAATAATCATTGCTTATATATCTGAAAAATCAAAAAGTGTGAAACCTTATGGTCTTATTCTTCACAGCTTAAGAAAATGTGGACATAAGCAGGTAGGTTCCAATTTTATCTAAATAAAACAAAAAATATGTTTTCATGACTTCCGTACTTATATAGTTTTCCTTTTTGTTGATTTCAACAGGTGGAGGCAATTTTAAAGAATAAATCAATGGTTTGTGTCAAAAAATGTGTGTTTACCTGAGACGACCTCGAAAAATGTTTAGGTACAACCTCTGATAGCAATTATTTATTGCCAAAAGTAGTCCTAATTAAGATTTGTAGTTGTAGTTGTCTATCGATGGTGTTGAAGAAGAAGAGGAAGTGTATTGGTTGTCACAATTCCAGATACTTACTTAGGTATAAATAAAGGATATTCACTGTCGTCAATGAAAGAACTCAGGCCAAGAAATATACCACATTGATTCTTTTTTACTTAAAAATCACAAATGCATAGTGCAGCCAGTAGGTTTGAATATACTCACGGCAAGAATTTAAACGTCTTACGTCACGGCTGACGTTACGCAATTGTTCTTATTGTCAACATAATTTTCAATATTTGATCGCGTTATAAACAATCATTTTTTGCAATTTAGTTCAGTATATAATGCAAACATTTAGTGTAGTATATAGGTTTATTATTCTCAGTTGCAGTTTCTTAAATATTTTGATGAAAATATAATGAATTATTCATTTGTTCATATGACGTAGTCGTCTGAATTCTTACCGCAACTATACATTTTCTAAAATGCCACAAAAGATATCAGAGTTTCTTGGAAATTAAAATGCACATGAGTATACTGAGCACAGTTTTCGAAGACCTCCGATGACTTTACTTGCTGAAGCAGGTGCTGATTCGCCAGAATTAAAAATACAATTCAGTATAAAATTGAAATTTAAGAACATATAGTTTCTTCTACTGAAAATGAAACCGTTAGAAACATTGTTTTTAACGTTTCAGAGTAAATATCCAGTTTGAAATAAAATATTGTGTCTACCACGGACGAAAAGTAGTTTTAGGGTACTCGTAAGTTTGTACGGCCTCGTTTAAGCCTTTGCAGTAAAAATTTACTCATTTCCTAAAGCCTCTATTTTCGTTGTAGATACATAAATAACTGTTATTATACTTATTTTTTAGTAATTTGTTTTTAATTTAAAGATTCTAATAAGATAATTTTTGTTCAAATTTAACCACTTATTCAGTGATCAATTGAAGAGTTTAAATTGTTTTTTTTTTTCAGTTTAATGAATTACTCGTTAAAACAAATAATCTATTTCTGCACAGAGACAATGCCAATAATTTTCCATACTCATCAAAAATCACTATTTTCAGTTTTTTTACATTCTATTTCTTTCAAAATATTCTTAATGCCTTATATAGTTGCATCCACACTGTAAACATTAAGTCATATTGAATGTATTGTCACGGAATTTGCCCCACTCACTCCCAACCCGACGACTGTGGCACCGCGAATTGTCTAAGATTGCCCCGATCGCCCCTACGCCATTCTGGTAAACAAACAACATGCCGTGATCGAGATCGGCCTGGAATAATCG
>JALDAQ010000201.1:0-16890 GCA_025584915.1 Monochamus saltuarius
CGAAGGACTAGGTGCTATGGATAGCAGTTATGGAAGATCCTTCGATGTCGATCTCACTATGGAGGAGGAGCAGGTGTTTGGCAGGAGGAGCTCAGTGCAGCGTTCTCCCATAAGGGGAAGAACTGCCTCGTTAGGGGATGAAAGATGCATCAAGAGGAAGAGGGCAGACATAAGCTTCCATGAGGCAGATATGGAAGAGAGTGAAGACAGGCGGGCAAAGGCCTTTATGAAGTCCTTTAGGGAAATAGAAGCGGAGGTGAGAAAACTATCCGACTGGGCCAAGGAGAAAAATACGAAGAAGGAGATCAAAGAGATCGCTACCAGACTGAGAAATCTAATGGCCACAGCGAGTTCCGCTAAAAACTGGGAGTTGCTGCAAAAGTTAGGGAAGACTGAAGATAAGACTGAACAGGCTAAGCAGTTAGCTCAGGCGGCAGTTCAAACGGAGGGAACGTATTCACTGGCTAAAGGCAGTACGAGGGAGATCTCTACGCAAACTGAGGATGTAAGGTCCCAGAGAATAAGTAAGGAGGTGGAAGCAGAGCAGAGATTGATAGAGGCAATCTGGAATGGGTTGAAGGGTGACCCTGAATATGACGACATAGTGGGTCAACTGAAGGAGTTGTGGCCGGAGAGGGCGTTTAGAAATACGAAAGTGGAAGTGGGCTTCCCGAGATGGAAGGGCACGGATGAGGATGTGGCCGTCATCGTAGTAAAGGAAGGCCAGGGTGAAAGCCTAGTGGAACAGGTGTCCAAGAGGTGCGATGTGGCGAGAGCCCTTATAGGGAAGGGCTTAGAGTCGGGAAAGGTGGTCCTTGGAAGGTGCAGTAGACAGGTCATACTAGAAGGAGAGGAAGTAGAAGAGGAGGGTACTAGATATACCTACGTACTCCCCTTCGGCGAATTTCAACGGGAAGGGGGAAGCTACGAGCAGCTGCACAGGATGATGAAGTACCTGGCAGTGAAAATGAGAGAGAAGGGGAGGAAAACGTTATGTGTATGTGCTCAGGAGGGAGTTGATACAAACTGGATCAGGAAAGTAGCCGAGGCTGTGTTCTGCGAAGGAACAGAGTCGGTGAGAATATTATGCCCACCCGGGGCAGGGAGTGCTAGGCCTATTGGGGCAGCTGACCGACAAGTTGGACGGGTAGTTAGGCCTAATAAAACGACGGAGGTACTGATCCAAACAGGTGGGAGGCAGTATGTAGAAGTCCTCAAGGAGATGAAGGAGAAGGTCCACATTGCGGAGAAGAATATCCCAGTGGCTGCGGTCAGGAAAACCAGAAACGGGGGATCTGATGGTGGTCGTCAAGGGGGCAGGGCGAAAGCAGAGGAGCTAAGGAAGGAGGTTGAGGGCAAGATAGGCAGTGTTAAAGCTGGAATAAGAAGGAGGAAGCCACGGTCTTCATCTACGGTTTGGATGCTGCGTCGACTAGAGAAGAGGTAAAGAACGCCTTGGTTGAGGAGGCAGGAGTGCCTGTGGAAGACACAGGCGACATTGTGGTAAAATTACTTAGAGAGGGTGCAAATGATACACAGACGGCGACGGTGATGGTGCCGAAGGAGGTGGCACAAGTATTATCTGATAAGGGAAAGTTGAAAATAGGGTGGTCTAGGTGTAGGGTCAGAGTTAAGACGGACCTTACCAGATGCTATAGGTGCCTGGAATATGGGCACAGAGCTGGCACATGTAGAGGGGTGGACAGGTCCAGAGTGTGTATGAGGTGCGGCGAAGAAGGACACAAGGCGCAGGAGTGTAAGGGCGAAGAATTCTGCCTGATGTGCAAGGAAAAGGGGCATAGAGGAGACTCAACAAGATGTCCTCAGTTTAAGAAGATGGTGACAGTGGGAGGGGAGAACGCAGGGAGGGGCGGAGTAAATAAATTCCAAAATGCCCAATAATACATGGACAAACACCGACAGGCGAGTGATGGCTCGTAACGGTAATGGTCAGCAGACTCTTGCCGTTTTACATACAAACTTGGGGAGGGATAAGGGAGCCACAGACCTTTAGAACAAAAAGCGTGGAAAGTGCTCTAGACATTGTAGTGGTGGCTGAACCTAATGTTAGACACGTAGGTAACAGGCGGTGGCTAGTTGACGTGCGGGGGACGTGGCTCTGTGGGTGAGGAGTGATAGGGTGAAGGTAGGAAGGACTGGAAGGGGTCAAGGATTTGTGTGGATGACTACGGGAGACTTGCTGCTAATCGGATGGTATTTCAGTCCGAACAGGGAGAGGGAAGCATTCGATGAATATCTGACTTCCCTGGGGATATTATTAGGAGAGACTCTGAATGGAGGGCTATAGTTATGGGGATTTTAACGCGAAATCTCCCAGGTGGGGTTCACCAACAGTGTGTCCGAGGGGGGCACTGATGGAGGAGTTTCTCGAGGAAGCTGATCTGGAGGTGCTCAACGATGGAACCCCTACCTTTGTTAGGGGAGTTAGTATGTCCCATTTGGATCTCACGGCTTGCGATTCAAGGGTTTGGAGCAGAATAATGAACTGGAGAGAGATACGGATGAAAACCTCAGTTTGCATAGGAGCATCCTGTTTAATGTGAGATCGGGTGGGGATAGGACGGAAGATGTGAGGCCCACAGAACGTAGTGGAGGATGGCTGTTCAAGCCCGAACTAATGGGTAGGGCAAAGGAGGTGGTTACGGAATGGGTCCGCAATGGAGGTGGAGGGAGAGGGATAAACTGCCGCGAGCTCGTGGTCAAGTTAAAAGAGATTTGTGACGGGGTATTCCCAAAAAGACGCGGGAGTAAAAAAGTGAAAAATGGAAAATATTGGTGGACGGAGGAGATCTCCGATAAGAGGAGGGACTGTCTTGGAGCCAGGAGAGTGTTTTCCAGGGCTAGAAGGAGGGGAGATAGGGATGAAATAGAGAGGCTATGGGGGATTTACAAAGAACATCGCAAGCTGCTAAAAAAGGAGATAGCCAAGTCCAAACAGAGATGCTGGAGAGAGTTAGTTAACGAGCTGGAGGGTAATATTTGGGGACAGGCTTATAAAATAGCCACAAAAAGACTGGGGTACCAAAGTCGCCCATGCCTGCAGGCGGATGTAAGGCTTAGAGTCGCCAGAGAATTGTTTCCAGAAGCGGGGGTGATAAGATGGGATAGATTGGAGGTAGATGAGGCTCAAATCCTCCATTTACTCGGGAAGAACTGGAAAATGCGGTTGGGAGGTTTTATAAAAGAAAGCTCCGGGGCCGGATGGACTTTCTGTGGAGTTCGTGAAGATGGTAACAGAGGTAGCGGCAGAGCAGGTGTTGGAGGTCTATAATGGGCTCTTGAAGGAGCAGTGCTTCCCAAGAATCTGGAAAGAGGCCAATCTTGTCCTAATTGAGAAAGACAGGAAGAGAGGAAGAGGAGCCGGCCTATAGGCCGATATGCTTACTGAATGTCTTAGGAAAGATCCTGGAGAGACTACTAAATGAGAGAATCCAGGGGGAGATCACAGCTGCGGGTGGCCTATCGCATTTCCAGTATGGATTCACCAAGGGGAAGAGCACGCTGGATGCGATGTCTAGGGTAAAGGGTATAGCCACTTGGGTGAATAGTGGGGCATACGCCCGTAGAGAAATGTGTGCTGGCCACGCTTGACGTGCGTAATGCATTCAACACGGCAAGGTGGGATCTGCTGATCGGTGCCATGGCTAGGAAGGAGTTAGCCCATACTTGGTGGAGATGGTCAAAAGTTACCTGGAGGACAGGATTATCTGGGTGGAGGAAGGTCAGCACTTGCATATGCGGATGGGGGTACCACAGGGGTCAGTACTAGGTCCAACGCTGTGGAACATATACTATGATGATGTGCTAAACCTGCCCTTTCCCAGGACAGTAAGTGCGGTGTGTTATGCTGACGATCTGGCTCTGGTTGTCAGCGGCATAGGGGAAGAGGAGATCAACAGGGACTTTGGGGCGGCTATGCGGATGATAAGCGAGTGGATGGGAGGCAGGGTCTCCAATTGGCGGCTGAAAAGACTGAGGTGGTGATCTTGGTGGGAAGGAGGAAGCTTAGAAGCTTACACTTAAATGTGGAGGGCAGTCCGGTGACATCGGCAGAGAGCGCCAAGTACCTGGGTGTGATGTTTGGCCGCAACATGAGGTGGAGGGACCACATAGATAAGATTGAGAGGAAGGTGAATGGTACCATCAGGGCGTTAAATGGTCTTCTGCCTAATATTGGAGGACCTAGTATGGGGAAACGGAAGCTACTAGCAGCGGTGGCTTACTCCAGTCTGTTGTACGCTGCTCCGGTTTGGGGAGGCGATGCGGTACAAAACCTATAGGGACAGGCTTGCACGCATTCAGAGGAAGCTCGACATAAAAATCACCAGGGCCTATAGGACGGTGTCTACACTGGCGTTGCAGGTCATGGCGGGTGATATCCGGTGGACCTCAAAATCGAGGAGGTGTCGAGGAGATGGGATAGCCCGGAATTGCTTCAGATGGAGAGCAGGAGTATGACCATGCGGAAATGGCAGGATAGGTGGGCAAACGAGCTGCTGGTAGCTTCCTGGACGAGGAGGTTGATCCCTGATGTGAGGAGGTGGATGGATAGGAAGTTTGGGGAGGTGGACCACTACCTGTCGCAGTTCCTATCAGGGCATGGGTGCTTTAGAGAGTATTTGTATAAATACCGCAGGGTTGAAGATCCCAACTGCGTGTACTGTGGGTTGGTGGACACGGCGGAGCATACAGTCTTTGAGTGCATCAGGTGGGAGCGGTTCAGAGAGAATTTGTTCCTACAAATAGGGGAGGTCCTGACTCCGGACAATACTGTGCTAAGGATGCTGAGAAGCGAGGAGGAGTGGAACATCATAGGAGCTGCGATAGGGGATATAGTTAGAAGAAAGTTTGAGGAGGAAAGGACAGGTGGGCGTGTGTGATTCACGAGGATAGTCAGTTATAGGCGCAGGATGAGCTCCGGTCTTCTCTGCCGAAGTAATGCCGAAAGCAGTTCCGACAGAGTTGTACTGTACTGTACTGAGGGGTTTTAGTCGGTTTAAGTCCGACAGTATCCAGTCGCGATAGATAACATCAAGCGCTGGGTCTCCATGATGGATTTCCTCAAAAAAAAAAAAAAAAAAAAAAAGGTTAGGTTAGGTTAGGTTCGGTTAGGTTAGGTTAGGTTAGGTTAGGTTAGGTTAGGTTAGGTTAGGTTAGGTTAGGTTAGGTTAGGTTAGGTTAGGTTAGGTTAGGTTAGGTTCCCCTCCAAGGAGCTGTGAGACCTTGTCGTGGTGGAGGGGCTTGAGTAGTCGCGATGATCTGTCAAGCTACGCCGGCGGGGGTCTCGCAAGTGACACCCGGTAGGGTTTCACATTCCGGACAGGTTGAGAGTGAGCGAAGAAAACAAAGGACAGCTCAAACCTCAGGACCTACCACCGCGAGGTGGTAGTAACGGAACTGACGCACCCGAGGTCGATCCGAGTCACGGGCAGCTGTGCCACTAGTCCGATTAATACCGTAATCCTGGACCGCACTTCAACGACCACAGTGGAAAAGAAAAAAATGGCACCGCTGCGCATGTTGTGCGGGATCTGGGACCGGGGGGCTTGCCTTTACCGGCCGACCTGCGAGGAGACAACCTCTATAAAATAACCGAGAGAGACTCGCTAAAACCTGCGGGGCACCAGGCGCACCCCTCAGAAGTTAGCCTTCCCCCCGATATGGGACCACTGTCGGGGGGTGACATTTAGTTGTTCCCGTACTCGTGGGATTCAAATGATGGAGCCACAGAAGAATAACCCCAAAGTGCAGGGGGTAACCCCAGCACCGGCCGGGGAGGAGGGTGAAGGGCAGCACCCACTCCTCGATCGTTACTATACGTCTGCTCCAAGAAAGCCCAGGGGGCAAGGAAGTAAGAAAATAGAACAGATAGAATTGGAGAAAGGAGGAGAGAGACCTGATCACGGAGAGAGGAAGTGATCCCGGAAATAACTGGCGAAAGGGGCAGCTTCATGAGCAGGCATAAAATTGGTAGATCACCACCGCAGAGAAGAGGGTCCTGCCCGGAGACGGGCATAGGGGTTGGAGACAGAAACAGGAAAGGCCAACACGAGAAGAAGAAGATGAGAGAAAGGCCAAGAGGAAGAAGAAGACAGAATGAGTCTGGGAGGCCCGCCTCAAGCCATCACCGCAGGATGGATATGCGGGATAATAAGGAAATTAGACACAGACAGTCAATCGCTGTCGTTATTAGCGAAAGAAAAAAACACCAAAAGAGAAATTAAGGAGATCGCGGTATCCCTGAGATCTCTTATGAGACAGCTGACTGCCGGGGATGTGCAGGAGACGCTGAAAATAGTAGACGAGGGCCGCCAGCAAAAGGAGGACATTGCGAGACTGACGGAGGAAAACGAGGATCTACGGGGAAGGATTACGCGTATCGAAAATGAAATGGAGACTTTAAGAGACAGATCTCGGAACAGCGAGGGGCTCACAATGAGTGAGGACTTGCTGGACGGAGTAAGGGGTTATGAAGATATAATGAAATTCAAAGACCGAACATGGCCGGAAGAACTCTTCAGGGCGACCTCTATGAGTCCCGGCTCTCCCCTTGGGGAGGGCAGCGACACAGACCTGGTCGTTTTAATGGAGGAGGGAGGGGACACATCCACTAATGATGGGATGAAGAATGCCATGCTGGCCAGGTTCCCAGAAGTTGCTGACCTCGAAGGTAAAGTGGCCACTATGTCAATCAAAACAAAGTTTGAAACGAATGTAGGTGGGGCAGAAAAGACCAGGTTCGTACACAGAGTGGAAGTGCTGAGTACCAGAGAATGGTACGATGCTATGGTTGAGCTTAAAGCCCGCATGATTCGGCGTAACAGGGGGAAACTGGCGGTATATCCACCGGCGGCTGATAGGACTGGGCAAGTCACCCGAAGATTTGCGGAAATGGTGTTCAGAGATTCGGAGATTAAATGCGTAATATACGTTAAAAATAGAAAGAGTTCCTGCCATAGGTAAAATGAGAACGAAAACGACAGAAGCAGTTCTGATAAAGAACGTAGGCAGATCATATGCAGAACTGCTAAATGACGTAAAACAAAAGGTGGCAATAAACCCTGAGGTGGCCAAGGGAATACGAACCGTAAGGCACACCAAAGAAGGAACATGTTGATTGTGGTTGACAAGCAGCATGAAATAATGGAAAACTTAAAGAGAGAATTAAAAGATGTGGTGGATGAGAACAGAATGGAGGAGGTTGGAAGGAGAAGAGGAAGAGCCATGGTGATCAAGGATATTGACGAGCTAACAACCAGGGAGGAGGTGGCAGCGGCCGTAGCAGGGGCCGCGGGGTCAATATGGAAGCGTGCGTAGTGGGGGAATTTCGACCCTATTTCGGAGGAAATAGGGCAGTTACGGTAACTGTCCCCGCGGATAAAGCAGACCCTTTGGTAAAGGCCGGGAAAATTAAAATTGGCCTAAACTTGTGCCTTATAACTGAGAGATTGCAGGTGCAGCAGTGTTACCGATGTTGGAGTTACGACCACCTGCGAAAAGACTGCAAAGGTGAGGATCTCAGCACGAAGTGCCGAAAATGCGGAAGCGAGGGCCATATAGCAAGGAACTGCACAGAGGGCCTTCGCTGCTTAAACTGTAAAGAGGAAGGACACGCCGCAGGATCTGGGAAATGCCCAGAATTCCGTAAGGCCTTGGCCAGAACACGCCGGAAGGCAAAAGAGAGAAGGGGTTTTAACACAGGGTCTTTTGCATCCTGATTGATCTGTGATATTAGACTGTGATATTTTCATAGTATTAGCGTGATTGTCCCGTATACATTTATTTATTCGTTTATTTATACTATTTGTTGATTTGCAGTTGCCTGTGATACTTTGTTCTAGTCATCTTTTTGTATTATATTATATTTATTTGCCTGTTCGTTTACTTATATTACGCTTTACTTTGCCTGTGATAGTTTTTCGACCTTTATTTATTTACTTATATTTTATATATTACGTTTTGTTTGCCTGTGTTTTACATATTTATTATATATACAAATGATTAATATACTTCAGATAAATGTCGATAGAAGAAGAGCCGCACAGGAGTTATTAATGAAGACGGCGGAAGAAAGTAAAGCCGACCTTATTCTGGTGAGCGAGCCCAACCTCACCATACTGAGGAAAAGAACTGGTTTGTAGATAGGGACGAGAGGGCATGTATAATAAAGGCGTCGCGAGGGGTGCAAATCTCCAAATGGGGTAGGGGTAAAGGTTACGTGTGGGTGTTGGCTGGAGGTGTTTATATATACGCCGTATATATCTCCAAACGTGACGCCGGAGTTTTTCGGCGAATGGATCGGAGAGTTGGCCGCCGATATAGAGGGAAAGGACCAAACGTTGTGGTTGGAGGGGATGTCAATGCTAAGTACCCCATGTGGGGATCCCAACGGGAGGACAGGAAGGGCGGAATACTCGCAGAGTGGATAGCCAGCGCCGGGATGACGGTCCTAAATCATGGCGGGAAACCTACCTTCGAAAGGGATGGGTCAGGTTCCCATATAGACGTGACACTGGCCAAGGAAGAGGTGTCGAGGAAGGTGTTGGAATGGAGGGTGCTGGACGAGGAAACGCTTAGCCTGCATCGCTACATAAGCTTCCGTTTGAATGCAGGTAGACTCCCCAATAGGACCAAGTGGAGGAAGGGTGGAATCGACAATAGGAAGCTGGTAGAATTGTTCGAATCCGAAATGGCATTCGCAGGGGGGTGTCACGACGAAGAGATATATATGAGCGCCTTGGAAAAGATAAACAAGAAAGCCACCTTGAGGATAAGAACAGATGCAAAAGGAAACGAACCCTTTTGGTGGACGGCCGAAATCGCCGACAAAAGGAGCCGCACGCTGCAAGCCAGGAGAAGGCTGACCAGGGCAAGAGCGCGGGGGATGGCTGAGGGAGCAGGTTTCGAGCTCCTAAAGGCCGAATACAGGGCGGCAAAAAGAGACTTAAAGCAATCCATCCAAAAGGAGAAAGACAGTAAATGGAAGGAGCTCTGCAAAAAGGTGGAGGAGGATATCTGGGGGGATGGATATAACATTATGAAAAACACGTTGAAGTTAAAGGCCCCACCTATAGAAATGGAGGAGGGAAGGAAGGTGGAGATAGCCCGTACACTTTTCCCGGAAGGCAGAGAGGTAGATGCCGGTAATGAGGGCGATGAAAGGGTTCCGCAGAGGAGCTTCACAATGGAAGATCTGGAGGCAGCGGAACGAATGAAGGCAAGGAAAGCACCTGGACCTGATCAGATTCCTCCTGAGGTCATAAAGACTCTGGTAAAGAAAAAGGGGGAGTGCGTCCTAGAACTGTTAAATTACGTCTTCAACCAGAGAAGATTTCCAAGCCGGTGGAAGAAGGCTAACTTAGTACTCATACCTAAGCCAGGTAGGGATCTAGAAAGTCCGGGTGCATACCGGCCTATATGTCTTCTGGACACAATGGGAAAGCTGTACGAGGCCCTCCTATTGCAGAGATTGGAAGAGGAGATCGAGAGAACGGGGCAGCTGAGTGAACGGCAATACGGCTTCCGGAGAGGAAATCTACCATCGGGGCCGTAGAAGAAGCCGTCAGAACAATTAAAAGTGCGGGGCAAGCGGCGTGGTGCGCTCTAATCCTGCTGGATATCAAAAATGCCTTCAATGCTGCGAGCTGGAGACATATAATGGGTAGCCTGAGAGAAAGGAATATAGCGTCATTTCTGATGGAAATCGTGCGTGACTACCTGAGGACAGGAGTCTAAAGGTTACCAAGAATTATACGGAACAATTGAGCGCCGGTGTTCCACAGGGATCGGTTCTGGGGCCTACGCTCTGGAACCTCCTGTTCGATGGCGTTCTGAGGGTGGAGGTGCCAGAGGGTGTCAAGATGGTGGCATACGCCGACGACCTGGCTCTGGTGGTCACGTGCGATTCACCAAAAGAGATGATGACAAAGGCAAATGAGGCTCTCGCTGCGATAAACGGATGGATGACCGCACACGATCTCACGCTCGCAGCGGACAAAACGGAGGCCCTGGTGGTAGCGGGAATGCGGAGGCTCAGGACAGTCAAGTTTAGTTTGGGAGATAAGGAAATAATACCGCAAAAAGAGGTAAAATACTTGGGCGTGACCATAGATAGGCACCTAGTGTTCGGGGCCCATATTCAGAAGGCGTGCGATAAGGCCGAAAGGACGCACGCGGCCTTAAGCAGACTGATGCCGAACGTGGGAGGACCGACGGCGGAGAAAAGAAGACTTTTGGCGGGGGTCATAACCTCGTCTGTGCTTTATGCGGCCCCTATTTGGGCAGGAGGTTTAAGAGTCCAAAGGCATGGTCAAAGACTGGCGTCGGTCCAAAGAAAGATCGCCTTGAGAGTGGCGTCGGCATACAGGACGGCATCTACAGAGGCGATATCAGTGGTCGCCGGAATAATACCGCTACACCTGATGGCTGAGGAAAGGCGCAGGATGTATGCGGAGAGAGTGGAGAGGGCAGACAGGGAAAGGAGGCAACGAGAAATCAGAGTAGAGACGTTGGACAGGTGGCAGAGGGAGTGGGATGGGTCCACTAAAGGAAGGTGGACGTATGCCCTAATAAGAGACCTGAAACAATGGCACAATAGAAGTTTTGGTCAGGTGGACTATTTTATCACCCAATTTCTAACGGGACATGGAAGTTTCATGGTTTATCTTAAAAGAATAAACAAGGTGGAGTCAGACATTTGCTTATACTGTGCGGAGAGGGATGACCCCAGACATGTGTTAGTGACGTGCCCCAGATTTGTTAGGCAGAGGCAGGCAATGGAGGTACAAGTTGGGGACTTAACTGAAGAAAGCATCATAGGAAAGGCCCTAGCCAGTAAAGAGAACTGGGATGCAATTATGGGGGTATAAGAAAAATAATGAGGGTAAAGGAAGAAGACTTGAGGAACATACAAGCCCGCAGGAGAATGCGGAGTTGACGCTCGTAGAGGATGACTTACTGTAGCAATCTATTAAAGCGTTGTTATATATTTGTGTATGTATTTAGTTTTGCTTTTTAGCTGCTTATTGCACGTTTGCTTTTTATTATGTATTTATTTATTTATTAGCTATTGCTTACTATTTGTTCGTTATGCCGGTTTGTTGTTATATGCTTGTTATTATTAGTCGCTTATTTATTTGTTTTGCTTGTTGCCTATTTATTTGATGCTCGTTATACTGTATGTATTATTGCGCTTATTTATTTATTTATTTACTTATGTTAATGACCTAACTATTAGTAGTGGAATAGAAATTGTAGATAGCTAGAACAGTGACCGTCAGCTCTTCAGTTTTGATGTTACGCCTGTTACCGGTGGTTCCAAAACCGCGGGGCTGCGGAGGAGGGAGGTGGGTTAAAAAAAAAAAAAAAAAGGTTAGGTTAGTTTAGGTTAGGTTAGGTTAGGTTAGGTTAGGTTAGGTTAGGTTAGGTTAGGTTAGGTTAGGTTAGGTTAGGTTAGGTTAGGTTAGGTTAGGTTAGGTTAGGTTAGGTTAGGTTAGGTTAGGTTAGGTTAGGTTAGGTTAGGTTAGGTTAGGTTAGGTTAGGTTAGGTTAGGTTAGGTTAGGTTAGGTTGGTTAGGTTAGGTTAGGTTAGGTTAGGTTAGGTTAGGTTAGGTTAGGTTAGGTTAGGTTAGGTTAGGTTAGGTTAGGTTAGGTTGGGTTAGGTTAGGTTAGGTTAGGTTAGGTTAGGTTAGGTTAGGTTAGGTTAGGTTAGGTTAGGTTAGGTTAGGTTAGGTTAGGTTAGGTTAGGTTAGGTTAGGTTAGGTTGGGTTAGGTTAGGTTAGGTTAGGTTAGGTTGAGTTAGGTTAGGTTAGGTTAGGTTAGGTTAGGTTAGGTTAGGTTAGGTTAGGTTAGGTTAGGTTAGGTTAGGTTAGGTTAGGTTAGGTTAGGTTAGGTTAGGTTAGGTTAGGTTAGGTTAGGTTAGGTTGGGTTGTTCCCCTCAAGGAGCTGTGAGACCTTGTCGTGGTGGAGGGGGAGTAGTCGCGATGATCTGTCAAGCTACGCCGGCGGGGGTCTCGCAAGTGACCCCGGTAAGGTTTCCCATGCCGGACAGGTTGAGAGTGAGCGATGAAAACAAAGGACAGCTCAAACCTCAGGACCTACCACCGCGAGGTGGTAGTAACGGAACTGACGCACCCGAGGTCGATCCGAGTCACGGGCAGCTGTGCCACTAGTCCGATTAATACCGTAATCCTGGACCGCACTTCAACGACCACAGTGGAAAAGAAAAAAATGGCACCGCTGCGCATGTTGTGCGGGATCTGGGACCGGGGGGCTTGCCTTTACCGGCCGACCTGCGAGGAGACAACCTCTATAAAATAACCGAGAGAGACTCGCTAAAACCTGCGGGGCACCAGGCGCACCCCTCAGAAGTTAGCCTTCCCCCCGATATGGGACCACTGTCGGGGGGTGACATTTAGTTGTTCCCGTACTCGTGGGATTCAAATGATGGAGCCACAGAAGAATAACCCCAAAGTGCAGGGGGGGGTAACCCCAGCACCGGCCGGGGAGGAGGGTGAAGGGGCAGCACCCACTCCTCGATCGTTACTATACGTCTGCTCCGCCCAAGAAAGCCCAGGGGGGCAAGGAAGTAAGAAAATAGAACAGATAGAATTGGAGAAAGGAGGAGAGAGACCTGATCACGGGAGAGAGGAAGTGATCCCGGAAATAACTGGCGAAAGGGGCAGCTTCATGAGCAGGCATAAAATTGGTAGATCACCACCGCAGAGAAGAGGGTCCTGCCCGGAGACGGGCATAGGGGTTGGAGACAGAAACAGGAAAGGCCAACACGAGAAGAAGAAGATGAGAGAAAGGCCAAGAGGAAGCGAGAAGACAGAATGAGTCTGGGAGGCCCGCCTCAAGCCATCACCGCAGGATGGATATGCGGGATAATAAGGAAATTAGACACAGACAGTCAATCGCTGTCGTTATTAGCGAAAGAAAAAAACACCAAAAGAGAAATTAAGGAGATCGCGGTATCCTGAGATCTCTTATGAGACAACTGACTGCCGGGGATGTGCAGGAGACGCTGAAAATAGTAGACGAGGGCCGCCAGCAAAGGAGGACATTGCGAGACTGACGGAGGAAAACGAGGATCTACGGGGAAGGATTACGCGTATCGAAAATGAAATGGAGACTTTAAGAGACAGATCTCGGAACAGCGAGGGCTCACAATGAGTGAGGACTTGCTGGACGGAGTAAGGGTTATGAAGATATAATGAAATTCAAAGACCGAACATGGCCGGAAGAACTCTTCAGGGCGACCTCTATGAGTCCCGGCTCTCCCCTTGGGGAGGGCAGCGACACAGACCTGGTCGTTTTAATGGAGGAGGGAGGGGACACATCCACTAATGATGGGATGAAGAATGCCATGCTGGCCAGGTTCCCAGAAGTTGCTGACCTCGAAGGTAAAGTGGCCACTATGTCAATCAAAACAAAGTTTGAAACGAATGTAGGTGGGGCAGAAAAGACCAGGTTCGTACACAGAGTGGAAGTGCTGAGTACCAGAGAATGGTACGATGCTATGGTTGAGCTTAAAGCCCGCATGATTCGGCGTAACAGGGGGAAACTGGCGGTATATCCACCGGCGGCTGATAGGACTGGGCAAGTCACCCGAAGATTTGCGGAAATGGTGTTCAGAGATTCGGAGATTAAATGCGTAATATACGTTAAAAATAGAGAAAGAGTTCCTGCCATAGGTAAAACGAGAACGAAAACAACAGAAGCAGTTCTGATAAAGAACGTAGGCAGATCATATGCAGAACTGCTAAATGACGTAAAACAAAAGGTGGCAATAAACCTGAGGTGGCCAAGGGAATACGAACCGTAAGGCACACCAAAGAAGGAACATGTTGATTGTGGTTGACAAGCAGCATGAAATAATGGAAAACTTAAAGAGAGAATTAAAAGATGTGGTGGATGAGAACAGAATGGAGGAGGTTGGAAGGAGAAGAGGAAGAGCCATGGTGATCAAGGATATTGACGAGCTAACAACCAGGGAGGAGGTGGCAGCGGCCGTAGCAGGGGCCGCGGGGTCAATATGGAAGCGTGCGTAGTGGGAATTTCGACCTATATTTCGGAGGAAATAGGGCAGTTACGGTAACTGTCCCTGCGGATAAAGCAGACCCTTTGGTAAAGGCCGGGAAAATTAAAATTGGCCTAAACTTGTGCCTTATAACTGAGAGATTGCAGGTGCAGCAGTGTTACCGATGTTGGAGTTACGACCACCTGCGAAAAGACTGCAAAGGTGAGGATCTCAGCACGAAGTGCCGAAAATGGAAGCGAGGGCCATATAGCAAGGAACTGCACAGAGGGCCTTCGCTGCTTAAACTGTAAAGAGGAAGGACACGCCGCAGGATCTGGGAAATGCCCAGAATTCCGTAAGGCCTTGGCCAGAACACGCCGGAAGGCAAAGAGAGAAGGGGTTTTAACACAGGGTCTTTTGCATCCTGATTGATCTGTGATATTAGACTGTGATATTTTCATAGTATTAGCGTGATTGTCCCGTATACATTTATTTATTCGTTTATTTATACTATTTGTTGATTTGCAGTTGCCTGTGATACTTTGTTCTAGTCATCTTTTTGTATTATATTATATTTATTTGCCTGTTCGTTTACTTATATTACGCTTTACTTTGCCTGTGATAGTTTTCGACCTTTATTTATTTACTTATATTTTATATATTACGTTTTGTTTGCCTGTGTTTTACATATTTATTATATATACAAATGATTAATATACTTCAGATAAATGTCGATAGAAGAAGAGCCGCACAGGAGTTATTAATGAAGACGGCGGAAGAAAGTAAAGCCGACCTTATTCTGGTGAGCGAGCCCAACCTCACCATACTGAGGAAAAAGAACTGGTTTGTAGATAGGGACGAAAGGGCATGTATAATAAAGGCGTCGCGAGGGGTGCAAATCTCCAAATGGGGTAGGGGTAAAGGTTATGTGTGGGTGCTGGCTGGAGGTGTTTATATATACGCCGTATATATCTCTCAAACGTGACGCCGGAGTTTTTCGGCGAATGGATCGGAGAGTTGGCCGCCGATATAGAGGGAAAGGACCAAACGTCGTGGTTGGAGGGGATGTCAATGCTAAGTCCCCATGTGGGGATCCCAACGGGAGGACAGGAAGGGCGGAATACTCGCAGAGTGGATAGCCAGCGCCGGGATGACGGTCCTAAATCATGGCGGGAAACCCACCTTCGAAAGGGATGGGTCAGGTTCCCATATAGACGTGACACTGGCCAAGGAAGAGGTGTCGAGGAAGGTGTTGGAATGGAGGGTGCTGGACGAGGAAACCCTTAGCCTGCATCGCTATATAAGCTTCCGTTTGAATGCAGGTAGACTCCCCAATAGGACCAAGTGGAGGAAGGGTGGAATCGACAATAGGAAGCTGGTAGAATTGTTCGAATCCGAAATGGCATTCGCAGAGGTGTCACGACGAAGAGATATATATGAGCGCCTTGGAAAAGATAAACAAGAAAGCCACCTTGAGGATAAGAACAGATGCACAAGGAAACGAACCCTTTTGGTGGACGGCCGAAATCGCCGACAAAAGGAGCCGCACGCTGCAAGCCAGGAGAAGGCTGACCAGGGCAAGAGCGCGGAGGATGGCTGAGGAGCAGGTTTCGAGCTCCTAAAGGCCGAATACAGGGCGGCAAAAGAGACTTAAAGCAATACATCCAATATTAGATATACAGTATATTGAAGGAGCTCTGCTAAATGGTGGAGGATGATATATGTTGGGATGGATATAACATTATGAAAAACACGTTGAAGTTAAAGGCCCCACCTATAGAAATGGAGGAGGGAAGGAAGATGGAGATAGCCCGTACACTTTTCCCGGAAGGCAGAGAGGTAGATGCCGGTAATGAGGGCGATGAAAGGGTTCCGCAGAGGAGCTTCACAATGGAAGATCTGGAGGCAGCGGCGGAACGAATGAAGGCAAGGAAAGCACCTGGACCTGATCAGATTCCTCCTGAGGTCATAAAGACTCTGGTAAAGAAAAAGGGGGAGTGCGTCCTAGAACTGTTAAATTACGTCTTCAACCAGAGAAGATTTCCAAGCCGGTGGAAGAAGGCTAACTTAGTACTCATACCTAAGCCAGGTAGGGATCTAGAAAGTCCGGGTGCATACCGGCCTATATGTCTTCTGGACACAATGGGAAAGCTGTACGAGGCCCTCCTATTGCAGAGATTGGAAGAGGAGATCGAGAGAACAGGGCAGCTGAGTGAACGGCAATACGGCTTCCGGAGAGGAAATCTACCATCGGGGCCGTAGAAGAAGCCGTCAGAACAATTAAAAGTGCGGGGCAAGCGGCGTGGTGCGCTCTAATCCTGCTGGATATCAAAAATGCCTTCAATGCTGCGAGCTGGAGACATATAATGGGTAGCCTGAGAGAAAGGAATATAGCGTCATTTCTGATGGAAATCGTGCGTGACTACCTGAGGGACAGGAGTCTAAAGGTTACCAAGAATTATACGGAACAATTGAGCGCCGGTGTTCCACAGGGATCGGTTCTGGGGCCTACGCTCTGGAACCTCCTGTTCGATGGCGTTCTGAGGGTGGAGGTGCCAGAGGGTGTCAAGATGGTGGCATACGCCGACGACCTGGCTCTGGTGGTCACGTGCGATTCACCAAAAGAGATGATGACAAAGGCAAATGAGGCTCTCGCTGCGATAAACGGATGGATGACCGCACACGATCTCACGCTCGCAGCGGACAAAACGGAGGCCCTGGTGGTAGCGGGAATGCGGAGGCTCAGGAAGTCAAGTTTAGTTTGGGAGATAAGGAAATAATACCGCAAAAGAGGTAAAATACATGGGCGTTACAATAGATAGGCACCTAGAGATCGGGGCCCATATTCAG
>JALDAQ010000202.1:0-16845 GCA_025584915.1 Monochamus saltuarius
TCGGCAATAACTTGACGAAGTTCTTCATCAATTTATTTGACGTCCAAATTTTAGTATTACATTTGTCAATTGACTTGACGAAGTCACTTGATCAATTAATTGACAAAGAAATTGTTAATGTAAAGCGGGCTTTTTACTTATATCGGAGGAGGAGTATGGGCAGTTTATAGGACATTTTTTATAACTTCTAAATATTAGTAGATTTAGGTCCTCTATTAAGACCTTAGAGTGCCCGTTGTCTAATAGATTAATTATATATTAGAACTAATAAATCCGTCAACGTCAACAGAGTTGTCACACATCAATATTTAATCTGTCACACACACATCTAGTTCTGAAATTTCTAATTAGTCAGGAAATGTGTAAATCTTATTTTTAAAGTGTAATACTTAATGTAAGTGCGGGGGCTAAGGTAATATGTTAAAAGGAATTAAATTAATGGAGATACAGCTAGGGTAGTTAAAGTAAACATTTTTTTTTAAATTATAACAATTTGGACTTTTTCAGTGAAAAATGTAATATAACGTTGGTCTGTGAATATAACTAATATAACTTGTGAACATCCAAACTTTTCACCGTTTTCGAAACGAATAAGTAGGTATCTAGTTACCAGCCATAGTACACAACTTTTGACAAGTTATTCTGCAATAGGTATTTGGAAATTAACATTAACCACATAGTAGAAATATTTGGTTTTTATTCTCTCTCTCTCTCTCCTTTGCGTTGCCCTTGCTTAGCCGTTCAGCATATGATTCATATTAGCAATTACGAAGCCTTAAAACTAGTTTCACAATAACTCCCGTAATATTTGGTTTCGAATCAAGTTTAGGGCATATTCAAAGCAGGAAAACGTTTTTAGATAGTTCAAAATGTCCTGTAAACTGCCACTTCTCTTCCTGTTATATACATGTATACATACATATATGAACAATTGCAATATTTATAATGGATGTTCTCTAACTTATAAAGGAAGATAAATTTTAAATAGTGGGAATATAGATTTCCTTTAAAATTGAAGACAAATTTAATTAGAAAACTGGCATTTAAATATTTATAGAGTTAATCCTAGTCAATTATAAATATAAACTTAAAGGACTTATATTGATAGCCTATTATTTAAATGTATTTTTTGTTTACATGAAATAAATCAATAAGCTTTCCTTCCCACTTGGAATCTGTAATAACTTCTGGGCTACTATTTTGACTTACCGTAAAAAACAAATTAAGACAATTTGCTCTTTTGAAAACGTTAAGGGCTGTAGCTTGGAAGATATGCTATTTGAAATGCATATTCACAGGAGAAAAAAATCACATTTTTGCCTGCAGAATTCACGATATCAATTTTTACCACCATCTTGATTATATCTAAATTTTACGAATCGAAATAGTATTCAAAGTTGTGTCATTAACGAGTATATAGATATGTATAATTGAAGTAGGTATACCATACATTTAAAAACATTAAATGAATAAAACAAAACTGTCTTTTTATCTTCCTATGTAGGTCAGGTAGGTAGGAAGGGACATAAGGTAGATACTAATTGAAACAGCTAATATTTACAAATATTAATAATAATAATAAACATATTTTATTGGTTAAACCAAATATGGCTATCGACCGAAGTCCTTCAGCCAGTATTATTAGTATATACCTACAGATTACAAGATCTTTCATTCTTAATACATATTACATACTATATAGTATATTGTGTATATTACTTTATATTTATGTAAATCCAGTTTCAAACATAATCTATACTTTGCACATTCCTTCACTACAAAATCTTATTTTTTATATAGCTACTTCTCTCCTTTAAGCTAGAGAACATTACCATTGTGATTGTAGTATATTTCGACCAAAATACAAATATTTGAAATCAGATCAGCTCATATTTTCTTGTATTTGCTATTATTTATGTCACTATAGACAGGAAGAGAATCAGCAGTTTACAGGACATCTATCAGGATTTAACAGCTGAGCTGAAGTAGGTACATGTGCCTACCTATCTGCAGCGCCTACCGGTTTGCGGCGCCTACCGGTTTGC
This sequence comes from Monochamus saltuarius, assembly GCA_025584915.1. NCBI lineage: Eukaryota > Metazoa > Arthropoda > Insecta > Coleoptera > Cerambycidae > Monochamus > Monochamus saltuarius. The sequence goes on from JALDAQ010000202.1 coordinate 2,046, forward strand.
AGCGCCTACCGGTCTGCAGTGCTTACAAAAATAGTAGAGGCTATGCATTAAAAATCTGTAATCATAAGTTATTGACATGGATTAATTAATTTACATGAATATTGGCATTAGCTTTTAATATTTGTAGAGGTCCTCCTTGCTACGACTTGATTTACGAATAGGTTGTCGTAGATATAATTAAACGTTTGTGTGTGTAGGTATTTTGATAGGTATGCTAAATATTGGAAGGATAGGTACTTTATTTTGTTTTTAATTATATTTAAGCACTCGTAAAAACAACAACTTTGTGTAATATATGTTCGTAAAATTCAGATACAATCTCGGTGATACACAAACTTAAATAGGTAGTGAATTCTACATACAAAAATGTTATATTTTTGCACGTATCTGCTTTGTGAAATTTGTGTCATAAAAAGATCTACTTTATTGCAATCCTTTAAAGCCATATGTGATCTAAATATTTATTTGTTCCGGAAGCGAATCAAGACCTGGATTTGTTCTAATCGATAACTGTTGCGTTATATTTGGAACGGAAAGCCACTAACAATTTTCGCAAATATTCAGTAAATGTGATTACGTTACACACAATTTAAATATAACATATCTTTTAGCTCACTCACCAATTAACACACAAGGTGATCAACTTTAGGAAAAATATCAAATTTACCCAGTTACTCAAAAATGATAAGAGCTACTTTCTTAAAATTTTGTCGGTACTTATTACTTAGGGTGGATCTCATGAACAAAAACTGTATTCCAATCATAACCAGTGTGATTGAAATTTGAGAAACATACCTATGTGGCGTAACCACCGTTTCCCGTAGAAATGATGCTTTTATAGCAACTGTACATTAAATGTTTAATTAAATAAATAGGTAAATAAAATATCCAGGCAGGCTGGCTATAAAATAATCGCTGCCAAATATCAAAGTAGAATAATTGTTAAATGTGACAAAAACTATTTGCGGTATTTGGTTGTAATTGTAACCCAGACACTGCCAAATATCAAAGTAGAGTAATTGTTAAATGTGACGAAAAACTATTTGCGGTATTTGGTTGTAATTGTAACCCACACTAGATCAGCCTGTATATCTTTGTTGGAATGTGAGATCAAAGGTAATAATCTTTGAAGATTGACTATCCTGCATGTATACCTTAGGTTAACAAAAACTAAGCTAAAGTAAAATTTTTAATTTATCATTGAAATTATGTTGATATGAAAAATTGCAGAGATAATAATACAATGGCATTTTTCAGGACATGTCTGAAACAGTCAATAGATTAAAAATCTTATTAGTGTGCCAAATGTCCAGCAAACTGCTAGTATTTGCCAGAATATGTCCCAATATCTGCCAAATGACATATATACCTCTATATATATCTTTTTAGGAGTACTTAGATATAATTAAAAACAAAACAAAGTACCTATCTTTCCAATATTTAGCTATTTGCCTACCTACCAAAATACCTACAAGCACAAACGTGTAGCTATACCTATCACACCAACCCATTCGTAAATGAGGTCGTAGCAAGGAGAACCCTCTGCAAATATTAAAGGTTCGATTGAAAGGCTAATATTTATGTAGGTAAATTAACAACTAATCCATGTCCATGACTTATAATTACAGATTTTTCATGCATAGCCTCTACTATTCAGTGCCTACAAACCGGTAGGCGTTGGAGATCGGTAGGCACATGTACCTGCTCAGCTGTTAAATCGTGATGTCCTGGAAACTGCCGATTCTATTATATACAGGCTGTATCACATAAGAGGGCCACTCCCATATGTATCTCGCTTAATATGCGATACGTCAAAAATCTTTAATTGTTTTTTGTTGCATTTTTGGAGGCCTTTATGCTCGTAAAAACAAATTTGAGATCCATGGCCAACTTTATAATAACAAAAAAAGCTGTAGTGCCCAAACTTTAAGGCTGTCTAACTTTTTTATTTTCCCAACCCAACCCAACATTAATACTTTATTCAATCCTATGCCAATTTCGAGCAATTTTATTGAGGTGAAAATAAATACACATATATATTTTATTTCATTCATTTATAATAAAGTATATTACTTAGATCTGTTTATTAAATATGCAAGCCCTAATAACAAATTAACTAGAATCCTTTGAATATACCTACAGGGTAAGTCAGTAGTGCGATATCAGTCAATAACTGTTAAACCACAATAGATATAACAAAAATATTTTTTCACATCATAGACATCTCAAAAAAGTACATTTTAAAAATATTATGGAACATACGGGATGTTCTGAAAATCCGACATATATTTTTTTAAATGGAATACCCCATTTTTATTTTATTTTTGAACTTAGCTTGATTTCCCCTTTCCGAAAATATATGGTTTTACTAGTGAATGTAGGGTAGTTAAACTTTTATGTATTAAGAAAAATATGGTTTTCACCCATAAAAGTTGAAATATCTAGAAATACGTTAAATTTAGATATACAAAAATAATATAAAATATAGGCTTTATTGCATTAAAATTGGGAAAACTGCTCCAAGTTTTATTTCACTATGTATACGTGTAATCATGTTGCAGTCAGGTCCTCCAGGAAAATAATATTAGACCATATGGTATAATCGGTGGCGGTGAAAAATATATCATATTTATTTTCTTGAGAATGATACAGCCATAAATGCATAGCAATTTTGACATAAAAGTGATCATATCTTTTTAACTACTCTGTATAAACTAGTAAAACCATATATTTTCGAAAAGGGAAAAAACAAGCAGAGTTTAAAAATGAAATAAAAAATATGGTATTTCATTAAAAAAAAATATAATTTGGTCCAAAATAATTTTGTTGTATCTATTCTGGTATAGGAGTTATTGACCGATAGAGCTGGAGTTAAAACTGTGAGACTGCTTTGACATTATTATGTGAAAAAGTTACTTTTTGTGGCATTTTCAACGATGATTGGTCAAGTAGTGACCCTATGTCAATTTAAGAAAATTAAACAAACAATCATCGCTGAGAATGCTGCAAAAGTAGCGTTTTCAAGTAATAGTGTGAAAACGGCCTGAGATGTTACACCTTATTAGTACAATAATTAGTTGTCAATTTTAGTTATAGTAATTTTTTTTTAATATTTCCAATTAGCATGCCTTAGTCCTTATTGATTCTTGTTTGCTTAGAAACTTTCTGAATTTCGTTGCTGCATGTATTTTACCTTTCTACGTAACGAGTCTGCTGTTCTATTTTTCAGAACTTCATATCTTGAAATTAATTCTTCCATCTCTAAAAGAGATGGCTCGGATCCATCGAGTGAATGACTTCTCATACTAATTTCTAAGATTTCTCTTTCAGGTGTGGAAAAACGTTGACGTTTATCTAAAAATGAATGGGCAAAAATGTAAAATCGAGTTTAATGTCGTTTTCAATTGACTACTTAGGTTAGGTTAGGTTAAATGTGAGTGGGGCAGGGTAATGGAGTAATTATCATCCCCCCGGATCCAGTTAGTTATTCTGTTAAGCATAGCAAAATGTAATAAAATGTGTAATTATTATTTAAAATTCAAATTTTCTTATGTATTATTGTTAGTTATTGTTTATGGCATAATATTTTGTTTATTTATTTGTTGTATCTACTATTTAATTAGTTACCTATTTGTTATATCTACTATTTAATACAAAATTTTATATACTGTTGCATTTCTGAAAATTTCTCCATTACCCTCCCTGCCAAAATTCTGGATACACCTTCTGTACCTTAAAATTACCTAGTTTGCTATGAAATTTATGAGTTACCCTGGTCTTATACAATGAATATTTTTTATGCAAAATTTCTATACATATTTACTGCAGGAACTATTTTTCAAATAAATGTAATAATGAGCTATAAAATGTTACATATTAAAAGAATAATTCCTGGAACTAATATGCACAAAAATTTTGCATAAAAAAATATTAACACTTAAAACTAGAGGGTTACTATATAGAAGTGCTGTATAAATTGTATTAAATATTTTACTGATTATATGAAAAAAGTACTTTTAAAACCCTCCTCTTGCTTTTCAATTTTCATTTTTTCTCCATCTATCCATTGCTTAATCATTGCGATGGATCTGTGCATCATGATCTTCTTGTTCAATTCTTTAAATTGTCTAATTTTCCCAATTTCAACTCTTTCGTTACCCAATATTTCTGTTTCAAAAAATTGTCTTGTTGTTTGTTTTTCTAAAGACGTCCACAGTCTTCTTTTTCTGAATTTTCCTAATGAAAAGACAAGAAACAACTTTATATCATATATCATATCTAAATACTAATATTAATTATAACAAAATCAGTAAACCAATAAAACTGAGGCTGCCGTATTCCCGGCCAAGAAATAATCTAATTTCTGGCATTTTAGGTCCTGAAATCTTAAAAAATAAAACATGTTGAACAAAACTAAGCACACAAATAAAATAATAACTTTAATGTCCGTAAGCACCATTTTATCATAAGGAATAACTACTAAGTTTAACTTATGGTTAAGTCGATAATGATCCGTAACACAACAGAATACATTAAACAAAAAAAAATCATGTACACTAATTTTTCTACAATTATCACTATTAACACATTGTTTAGCATTTAGGCTAAGATCCAAATCTAACTAGTCTGAATTAAAAATATGCACACAATGTACCAGCAATTAGGACCACTAATTTATTCATTATGCGACATTTGAGTTTTATTCCAAAACTGTTTTTACCATCGAAGCCTTTTGGGAAGGAATAGTTTTTTTGTCTTAATCGTATCTACATTTCAATGCTTTTATTTATTTTTATGAGTAAATAACGCAGGTATCTAATTACATTTTGTAAGTCCTAACGTTTTTTTTTTGAAACCTTGATAAATTACGAAAGAAAATACAAAGTTGTGCTTGTGACAATCGACATGAGTGCAATATATGACAAACACTCAACTGCACTACCTATTTCTCTGTATGGGGGTCTCGACGTTGACGTCATTTGTGCACACGAATTTCAAATCGGACTGATAATTCATGCATTCTGTGCATATGTGTGATTCGGACATTAGCCTGAATACGAATGTGATTTCTATTAAAATAACCTGCAAATGTACATGATCTGTCATTTTACAGTACTAATACCGAAAATAACTACTTTCGAAATTAGTACTAGAATAGGCTACTTTTGGGTACAAAAAATTGTACCGAAAGGACACGTCTTCTCGAGATGACTGAAGAAAAAAAAACATTATGCATACAAAATAACATATCACTATAAATTACCCAAACTCTGCTGCACTTCTGGATCAAGTTCGTCTTTTATTTCATCCGAGTCTGATATTGATGATGAAGAAGGTGAGTATACATCATCGGAATCGTTTTCATCAAATTTTCTTTTTTTTTTCTTATCTAATTTCGTAAATTTTCTTTTCCAATTTTTGTTTTTGTTCAAGTTTCTTTCTGTTGTCTTCTCTTCAGGAGGCAACAGCTTTCTAACTTTGAATTTATCTTTAAATAAAAATAAATAAAAAATAAAATGTAAAATTTTTAAAACGGGAAGATTTGGATAATTATGAACAGAGCTGGATATATTTCATTGTTACTAGACTGAAACTTTTCGCAAGCGTCTAATATTTGTCAACAAAGTGAAGTGAACACGTGTTAGCTAGGAAGTTATCTCCTTGGGTTTCAGCCTAGTCACCTTATGGTGCAAATCCAGCTTTGCTCATATTAATGAATTACCTAAATTTTGTTTTGTTGTGTCAAGATTCTCATCTCCTAATGTTGAACCAGGTAGATGTTTGTCATTACTTTTACTAATTTGTCTCCGTTGCCTTCCATCTATGTCCGCCAGGTTTGTATTATTCAAATTCTTATTATTTTCCTCCCCTTCCTTTGTATACTTGGGTTTATCTTTAGCACTTGCTTCTAAATGTTTTGAGACTTTAGTGATATCTATTAAAGTAGTGCTTTGATCATAGATTCTCTTGTGAATCTTATAGTCATGTGACATGTAATTTGATATTCTCAATTCCTCTTCATGAGATGGGGCACCTTTTGCTACTTGTGTCGCAAATTGTTTTCTCAAACTAGTAAATGTCAGTGAAGCTGATTTTATACCACTCTCTTCCAAAAGTTGCCGATGACATCGGTATGCATCAACTGTTTTATTCTTATCTTTAGTTGACGGATAGGCAAAAAGAAATCTATTATCTGGGTGAACACCTGCTGCTCGTCGATGCTTTATTAACATTTCAATTCCAGGTAAGATTTTATGTTTATCTATCAGTAATGCAGTAGAATTGCCGAGTTTTCCACGGAAGGCTACACGTACATATTTGTCAGCTTGTAATTTATCTTCTTCATTTAATATTTCCATATCTTTTTCACTCACGCCTTGTTTCTGATAAAAGTCCTCTAGTTCTAACCGTTGACTCTCTCCAGGCCTTTTGCGATTAAATACAACCAAAGCTACTAAAATGTATTGAGACAATTTATTCCAATCATCAAAAGAATATCTTCTTTTCAAATTTGCACAATGGAATGAAACTTTTTCTAATAAGTATCTTAAATATTTTTCAATTTCATTATTATCTGGTAAAATAGGGGTTTTTTGAATTCGTTTGTATTTATTTTCGCTGAGTTTGCAGATCCTATTGATATATGGGGTTAGCTCCAGATTATAAAGACGGGACAAAGCCTTTGTCAATTTCATCAAGTAATCATCTTCTTTTTTATCACATTCTGATTTCACAACTTCTATAATTTTTTTGAATTCTGTACTCAAAGTCCTCGCATTTGTAGGATGTTCATATACACCAATATTATTATCTAGACCAGCTACAGTGTCTATTGATTTTCGAATTGTATCGATATGATTTGGATGCATTAAATCCTTGCAGCATTTGATACTAGGGTCATAAATTTTTGTTTGCATCATAAAACGTCCCAATAAACGTAATTGTGCCCTTATGTAATTTTTTAAATGTGAATCTGTGTACTTGATACAAAGATAGTTACCATATAATATTATTATCTCATCAAAGAGAAAATGATTACTAATTTCGTCCTGGTACATGTTAGATGCAATATGGTTTCTTAAAGTTTGTGAAGCTCTGTCATGTATATACTTTGAAAGTCTTCTTGAATTGCCTTGTAAAGACCTATCTCCTTTATTTGGGCAACATCTTTTCCTATGATGACGTAAGTTATCTTTACTAAAATAGCCTAAACATGAAGAACAAGGCAAATATTTTATATTCTTCACATTACTTTCTCTCATAACAATTTTATTTTCACTACATGCTTGTCTATTATATTCAAAATCGCCTTTCTTTCTCAACTGGTCCATTTTTTTCCTTCTATCAGGATTCTTCGGGTGCATTGATAAAATTTGTTTCACTTCAACTTCTCTGTAATGAACATTAAACCAATGCCTAGGTAACTGGTATAACACTTTCTTGCAGAAATAACAGCAATGCTGTTTATGTGTTGCGTTCTTTTTTTCATGAATATCTTCAATGTCATCTGAAATGAATGTTTCTTAGTAGTAAAATATTTAGTACTAAAAATACTTATCGAGGGTCACACTGCAGTACCTTGTAACAAGTTTAAAAACAATTTTTTGTCAGATATTTTAATGTTACGCACCATTAAATAAGGTTCGTAGGGCTGTGTTGAAAATTAAGCATTTAGAAAGAATATTATATTATTTATGAGACACTGTAAATTGCATGTGAGAAACTTATGGGGTAAGGTTTTTTACAGTTTACTGCACAATATTAAGATATATTAGTATTTTGATGAACGTATAGATGCAACACACTGTACTGAATTTAAATTTAAAAAAATTAATTTTCAGTAAAAATGTTACAAGGAACTGCCGTGTGACTATCGAATGCTGAGGAATTTCATTTAATGAAACACGGTTTTGTGTAAATTACGACTAAAGTTATTGACACCGAGTAAGAAAAATGGAAAATACATGCCAAGAGACATAAAAGTTTGCAAATTAAATTTGCTTATCATCAAAACATACCTACTTAGTTTCAAGGCGTACCGTAAAAAATATTTGTTGAAATGTCAGGATACACCCTCCCTCCCATATATTAAACAATTTTCACAATTCAGGACACTATATAACTTTCTTATGTTAATAACTAGTGCACATCTAATTTTTTGAGGTTAAAATATGATGTTTTTGGCAGCCGAAATGGTTGCAGAGAGCGGTATTTTAGAGTGCACCCTTTGAGCAGCGGAGACACGTTTAAAGTAATTATTTTTGGTATTTAATAATAAATTACCTAAACATTCCACTTCTCTTACAACAAGATTTTCTTCTAATGTTGAACTGGATAAGCATTCATCATCAATGTTACAACTTCCGTTTTGATCTTCATCTATGCCAGTCAATGTCTGTGTCTTATATACAGACTCCGCATTATTTAAATTTTTATTTCTTTCTTTCACTTCCTCCGTAAAGCTAGGTTTATTGATGGCTTCTTGTGTACTTCCTTCAAGATGTTTCGCAACCCCAGTAGTATCTATATAAAAATGCGTTGATAAAAATTCTGTGTGACTACTAAATATTTTTTAAATGTTAATTTAAAAATTTATTACTTACTATACAATAATGACTATATTAATGAATTACCTAAACATTGGTTTACTTTTCTTGGGTCAAAACTCTCTTGTTCTAATGAATCGGATAAGCATTTATCATTAGTTTTCCTCCTTTTCAAGTGTTTTTTCTTTTTTTTCAATCCTTCGGTATACCCCGGATTATCTGTAGTATTTGTTCCAAGATGTTTTGCAACCCTTGTGTTATCTATTAAGAAAGTGCTTTATTACTGTACTAAACAACAAAAATAAAATAAGAATTAATTACCTAAACATCGATTCACTTCTGGGTCAAGACTTTCTTTTTGTAATGTTGAACCGGTTAAGCATTTATCATTACTTTTAAATTTTTTCTTCTTTTCTTGCAATTTTTTTGTATGCTTTGCATTATCTGTGGCACTTGCTCCAAGATGTGCAACCCTTACAGTTTCTATTAAAAAAAAAAATGCTTTATTGTACTAAACTACAAAAATTGATATAATAATGAATTACCTAAACATCGGTTCACTTTTCTTGGGTCAAAACTATCTTCTAATGTTGAACTGGGTAAGCATTTGTCATTACTTTTGCCACTTCTCAAGTTTTTCTTTTTTTCTTGTAATTCCTTAGTATACTTCAGTTTATTTGTATTGCTTGCTCTAAGATGTTCTGCAACTCTAGTGGTATCTATTTAAAAAAAAGTGCTTTGATAAAAAAAATCTGCATAAATACCGATATATTTTTTTAAATGTTAACATAAACTTATTACTGTATTAAACAACAAAAATTAGTATAATAATGAATTACCTAAACGACGGTTCACTTTTCTTTGCTCAACACTCTCTTCTTCTAATGTTGAACCGGGTAACCATTTGTTATTACTTTTACCACTTCTTAAGTTTTTCTTTTTTTCTTTTAATTCCTCCATATAGCACGGTTTATCTGTAGCACTTACTTCAAGACGTTTTGGGACTCTAGTTTTATCTATTAAAGAAATGCTTTGATCAAAAATTTTAAAGCCCCAAAATAAAAAACAAAACTGCCATTATTTTTTGTATTGACCCTCAAAGTTTGTTTATTAAAAACTGAATCACCCTGTATATACTAGGTTTCAAGTAATAAATTTAATTTTAGCAGAATATTCTACATCCAAAAAGAAATCAAGTCATATACACTGCGATCGAAAAATGTTCCCTTAAAAGTGTGCAACCCCTAAATTGATTTTTATTATTTATTTCTGGAAGTAGAAGAGATAAAAAACAGACTCAGTACACTTGTTAAGTTTCTTAAGCTTGACACATTGACGATCAGACATGTTTGGAACCTAGACAGGGACCTATAGGACCTAACGAATAGTTTGACAGCATGTAATTTTTTATCCAGCAAGTTTTGAAAGATGCCATCCGATTCTGTATATTCTATGTTCCTTTCTAATGAAAAAACATATCCTGAGAATTTCTGATAAGCACATATATTTTCAAGTAATATCACATCTTAATTCTTTTTGATTTGCAAGATTCTGCTTATTTCAATGCATTATCATAGGGTAACCACAGTTGGCCATGTATTTATGATGGAAATTGAAAATGACAGTGACATAGAGTGTTTTAAAGTTAGTTTTACTTATCAGAACAACAGTGATTAATTGCATCACTATAGAAGATTATGTGATAGACTGTTATTAGGTGGCTGCAAATTTCACAGCTTATTATGAAACAGTAAAAGAAACACTTAATATTTTAATAAACCGACAATCTGACAGATAATTTTAAATTACTCTATGTCACTGTCGGTTTTAATTTCCGTCATTAATTGATGGCCAACTCTGATTACGCTATGATAACATGTCGAAACAATCAGAATCTCATAATGAAAAAATAATTAAAATGAGATATTACTCGAAAAATATGTACTTAATAAAAAAAATTCAAAGAGATGTTTTTTTCATTAGAAAGGAGCGTATAATAAAAAATAGGGAGGGCGGCATCTTTCAAAACTTGCGCGATAAAAAAATTACGTTGTCAAATTTTTCATTAGCCACTGTCTAGTTTCTAAACATGTCTGATTGTCGATGTGTCAAGGAGTGTCAAGCTAAAGAAGCTTAACAAGTGTACCAAGTTCCACCATTTTATTTTTCTACATTCAAAAATAAAAACCAATTTAGGGGTTGCACTTTTAGGAACTTCTAGCACTCTAGAAGAAATGTTTCAATCATAGTACCTACATGACTTTTTCGATTTGTTTTTGTGCATAGAATATTCCCTTACAGTATCGCAGAATAAATTCGGATCACCCTGTGTTAACATGATGGCCGTGAACAATTTAATTTTAATAAGTTATAAGACAAAAATCATAAGTTACCTGCTGCCACCGCCTGGAGTTTCTTTTTCATTATTTCGAGGGTACGTCGATCATCGTTATAGCAAATGGGTTTGGCTTCATAATATCCCATTTTTTTGTAAGGTGCCCAGTAGAGTTCGGCATTTTTGTCTATTTCGGATAAACTTTTTGTTTGAACAATATTCAAAATGTTATCGTCTACATATTGCACAAGGCAATGCATGTTTGAAAAAACTTGTGAAACTAAAAAACTATCTATAAATAACACAATTCATTATAAAATATATAGTAATTACCTTATTTCCTATTTCAATTCACAGATTAAACATTTGAATTGTCTAGTTAACTGCGTCATGCGTACAGATGCGAATTCGTTTGTAGTGCGTTACACAAAACATCAAAACATAGAAAAGGCGCGTTTGGTGGCGTTGGACGTTATGTGTGGTCTGTGGTACAATGGTCGTCAGCTTAAAGTCACCAGTTCCATGGTTCATTCTTTTCTAGTGCCATTTATTATACACGGTGCTAGAAAGGGACAAAACATGGAAGTGGTGACTTTAAGCTGACGACCCTTGTACCATTATTCGCGAAGACACCGTTTAGAGCGGCATCTATTGGAAAAAATAAAACTAATCCAATAGGGAAAACAAAGCGAAACAACAATGACAGCATACGAATTTTCGATAAAGATTCTGGATTTTCCCAGGATATAAGTTAAAATATCTGCAAGACTAACCGCAACTTGTGGTATTTTATGTAAATTTCTTATAAAACAACGCTTAACAATACGAATCAAAAATGACAACGTGATGAAAACCCAAGGATTGTACAGTACAGGATTGTTATTTCGTTCAATTTGTCTGCCTCAGCGGCAGTCGGCCGTGACGTCACATGCAGTCCTCTTTCAAACGCATCTTTTAAAATGTATGGAGATACATCGTCTTTCTTAAAGTTAAGCTGTTTAGTTTTTCATTTTGATAATGGGAAATATAATAGATTGTTGAAATGAGTATTTAAAAATCACAAAATTAAATAAACATCTACAAAACAGGAGCAATATGTAGGTATAAAATAAATTCTAGAGATTTACTGAGATGACTGTGGCCAGATTAATAAATACCTAATACATTTATTAAATACATTAAATTTCAGACATTTCGTCTGGTAGTATATAAAAAATATCTAAATGCATATTTTTAATATATAAAGAAAGTAAAAAAGGCATTTTATGCAAAAATTTGGTGTTATATTTTATTCTTAAAAACAAATACATTTAATAGTGTTTGTAAATCAGAAAATAAAATAAACATCTACAAAACAGGAGCAATATGTAGATATAAAATAAATTCTAGAAATTTACTGAGATGACTGTGGCCAGATTAATAAATACCTAATACATTTATTAAATACATTAAATTTCAGAAATTTCGTCTGGTAGTATATAAAAATTATCTAAATGCATATTTTTTAATATATAAAGAAAGTAAAAGTAAAAAAAACGCTTTTTATGCAAAAATTTCGTGTTATATTTTATTGTTACAAACAAATACATTTAATACCTACTGTTTGTAAATCATTTAGTGCATTATTTCAATGTCATATTCCATCAAAAATAATCATTTATGGTATCAACTATATAAATATATATTTTTAAAATATTTAGTGTAATATACAATTTTATTATTATCAGCTGTTATTTTTAAAAAGTTAATAAAAATGTAACAAATATATCCATATTAATACGATGTGCACCGTTTGAATTCATGTCTCTACTATACGTTACAATATACAAATATAAAAAAAATATTACTTATTTAACTTTGTAGATGCTAAGTAATATGTATGTACTAATATTTAAACCAGGGTTGGGAACGTATAATACGTTTTGTATAATTTGTATTATACGTGACTTATAAAACCTTACAATACACAGTTTTTATTGCTGAGAGTATAAATAATACTGACATGAAGCATAATAGTAGTAAAGTAAAACAAATTATACCGTAAAATTCCCGACCCTGATTTAAACAAACGATAATAAGAACAAAAAAATATTCTCACAATACAGGGTGTCCCACACGGAGGGTGTGTTAGATATATTTAGGAAACTAGAAATGAGGGAAACCAGAATGTTCGTTGGTAAAGGTTTCGATATTTCAGTTGAAAGTGAACAAAATATTTACAATGTAGCGTTGCCTTTTATATTGAAAGTACAAGTCAACTCACTTATTTTCAATAGAACATGATATTTTTTATTTCACTTACACGCTTTTGCAATAGTAATTGCAAAAATTGTAAAAAGTTTCTAAGAGAAACTGTCAGTTCTGGTTTCCTAAATACGCTTCATACACATTCCCTGTGGAACACCACAGTAAAAGGAAATTACAACAGTTTTATTAATTTACAATTTTCTTTAACTTACGTATTTTACTTTTTTGGCCGTCGTCTGTTGTCAGAAGTTTTCTTTTCAAATCTTTTTTAAACTGTGCTTGAAAATTATTATAATTTATTCGAATTATAATTCGTAATTTGCAAAAGTCATAAATAATTTTAATTGGTTCATTCTTCTTTATTTTATGAGCTAATTTTTTCACAACTCCGGGACACAATTTTATAATATTATTTGGGTATTTATATATGTGTGAAAAGAAGCTAATTCTAGTGAGACAAATGCATAGTAGGTACATTTCAACGTCATTACAGATTCGCAAATAGTTAAAATTGTCCCGCTACGATTTTTTCCAAAGGCTGTTTCATATAATTCGGCATGAAAAATGCGTAATTCCGGACCATGAAAACTAAGGCTATTTTGATTAATTAAGGATTTTGACGCAAAATGGTATGTGCAGAATGTGTAGGCAAATGTCAGGTGCTACGGCCGGTACCTTGACTTATATGTAGCATTTCCGAACCAATGACTTTTTTTTTTTTCTCCTACTACAGTTTACTTTATTATGTGTAATACTTGTTTTTCTATGTAAATAGTATCCTGCTTATTGTTATTTTGTAGAAATATCTTTTTGGATGTGGTGTGAACGCCGTTGTCCTTGAAGAAAATATGAATCATGCCGTCATCTCCAGTTACCAGTTATCAGTACCACAGAAAAGAAAATTTACAGCATAAACTAAGCATAGCATAACCTTAACATAGTAATGATTAATGGTAAATTTGCTATATAATTTTAAACCAAAAACCTTTTTGTGCCCCTGAGTTTGAAACAACATATTTCAGTACTTAAAAATAAGATAAAGGATGTAGGTACAGGTCATAGACCTTACAAATCATGGACCGGCCCTAGAAAGAGAGATCCGCTGTCCTGATGTGTACAAGAGGGATGAAGCTAGTCCGGGCAAAAACAGATGTTCTATGACAGAAAAATATATAAACATAACCTGACAAAACCTTTCCTGTTAATATTGTTAATGATTTGTGTGCCTTTTGTGATTTAGTTGTGTTTAGTGTGTTTATTAGCAATAGTTTTATTTAGACTCATAAACTATGTTGGAGTCGGTCTGTCACCGTAAATGTCATACGTCTGTCATTTACGGTTTTTGTTTTTTTTTTCGACCAATGATCTGTGTGTTTTTGCCCGGACTAGCTCTATCTCTGTCGCATATATCTGAGCATCAACGATTTGTATAGGCAGAAAACGGTTTTGGACTGTCCATGATTTATAAGGTCTATGGTACAGGTACATCTGTAGACACAAACCTAGAAAAAATATAGACTGTGGCAGTGTCATATTGCCCACGACCGCAAATTCATGGCTGCCCTAAAAGGTCCAAATCGCTAAAACTTGGTTTTTATGCCAATTTACGTTGGTTGTATTGTAGCATGAAGGTCATTTGTTTACTGTGATTGGTCACATTCTTTAATGACAT
>JALDAQ010000206.1:0-16210 GCA_025584915.1 Monochamus saltuarius
ACTATGATTACTAGCAGCACTTCAGATCTTTATATTATTGGTTATATAAGCTATTAAACTCAATGTTTATATACCTACCTATTTTTTTAACTTTGTTATAGATCACGTAGGTACCTGTAACTAATTATATGCATCGAGTTTATATAGATAGCGTGGCTGGTATATGGAATTCGTCAGTATCAGAAGCGATGTTCTTTCGCCTAGAATTTTCAGATTACAATTTGAATCTAGGAGAGCTGATTGGTTACATTCGACGAGTTTCTAAATGCAGCCAATCATTTGCTTCAATTTCAGTTCATAATCGAAAGAACACTGCTAAAAAAGCGCCAATGGATTTGCAACGTTGCCATATTGATAATTATTTCTATTATATAGATAACAGGTAACTTTTAAATAAAATATCATCTATTTCTTAGTAAATAAATAATGGCCAGTGCAATATTTGGTAATTATTTACATTAGCGTAAAACTCTCCAATCTTAACAAAAAATTACTACCCCCCTATTTTTGAGGGTGCTGATCACGAATCTGAAGTTAGATTTCGGAGCTCGCATGTAGTTTTCGAAAAAAAAATTTTCAAAATTATAACCTCTATTTATACACTACATTAGGTTGAAATTGCAATGTACATATCTGCCTTCTTCATTTCTTGACGTCACACTGTTGTCAAAATATATAGGAGTTATATTGCAATTTCAACCTAATGTAATGATGTATTACATAAAGGTTACAATTTTAAAAATTTTTTTGAGCCCCGGAATCTGACTTCAGATTTGTGATCAGCACCCTCGAAAATAGGGGGGTAGGAATTTTTTTGTTAAGATTGGAGAGTTTTACGCTAATGTAAATAATTGCCTAATATTATTTATGTTTGATATTATGCCCTAAATAGGTAGTATCTAATATACCCTTATAATAATTAAATAATTAGGTACTGGTCTTTATGATATTAAATCAACTTGGCAACCAAGTATGTTTATTTCACGAGTCACGACAGAGAAAATAATTCTCTCTTCTCTCTGTTTCACGGTTTGAAATCTTTGTCTCTTCTATGCGGTTACTTATAAAAACACCTGCGAGATTAATGAAATCGGCGGGATAGTTTTTGTATTGTTTGTGTACAATATTTAGAATTTCAGTTTTCCAGTTTTCAGTTAACAGTCAAGATCACGTTAGTATTTAACCGCGAGGAGTGATAGGCAGTGAAAAATTAAGGTTCAAAGTCTAAGGTATGTATCAATCACTTTAGTATGATATTATTTTGGTACCTATAAGATATAATTTTGAAATATATATATTTTTTAAATAGGTTATGATATAGGTATATATTAGATTGTAGATGAATTTTTTAAAATGTTTCTTTTAACCAACAAGTGTTATTGTTATTGTGACAAATACCTATTTTTTTTTGTAATATTTCGAGATTATTTTTTCCCGAACTTTTTCTTTTTTAGGCATGTATTCGTTAATACAATTTATTGGCGACTTTGAATACGAAATATATAAAACTTGTCAAATTAAAAAAAGAAATGGAAAAAGTGTTGCTAAATGGAAAGGAGTTTACTATGAAGCTGACTTGATTAGTTCTTCAGATAGTAAAAAAGTTTTGTTGGATGTGCAAGAAAAACTAATTTTAGAGAGTAAGTCACCTTGAGTTTATAATTCCTTCTCTGTTTATTGAAATTATTAATTGGATAAATATAGAAGGCTTGTTTTGGTTTTAAATTTTGTTTTTGTTTTGTAATAGTCCTCTATAGTTGCATTCTCAACTTATTATTTATTGTTTGCTATTAATGAAATGCTGTTGATCTAAATGGGCTTGCTATCGAAACCAAAGCAAGCCTAGAATCCATATATTTAAATCAAATATATGCTATAATCATACTATTTAATTGTAAAAAATGAAGCATAGTTGAAATATAACTCTTGGGTACCAGACATACCTTCCTCAAAATGGAAATCTAGAATTTTATATCTACATGCATGTATACATAGTTATATTACATAAATTTTCTATATTGCTGATGTATTAAAAAGTACTTTAAAAATTAGATGTCATGCACACATCGGGTGAGACGTGTAGACACATTAAGCAATTTGCCATAATATTTTTAGATTGTGATTATTAAAAATTCACATTTAATTATAATACATTATAATTACTCAGTGATTTTTCAAAATACTTTCATTTACTCAATTTTACTAATTTGCAATATTGTACAACTAGGGAAAAACGACCTACTATACAATATGGTGTTTCTAAAATGAGTATTCAAAATTTCAGTGTATGTAGAATGAGGTAGAAGATGACAAAAATCTTTAATTTTTTTCGGAAAACAGCTAATAGGAGAGTTACTGCTCATGAAAAGGGTGGTCACGAAAATTTTTTATTGAATAACTTAAAAACTATATGATATTAAATCATGAAAAATATATGTAAGACATGATCAAGTTATGTTCTCACCTCTTATCATACATTTTAAAATGTTTTCTATAGCATATTGTTAAGCACAAAAAAATTCAGTAAAAGTTGTTTAATAAAAGCATTTTTTGGGTCACCCCTTTCAGAGGTGGTAGCTCTCTTAGGCATTTGAGAAAAAAAAACTATACTAGGTTTTTTTTAACTTGTTCTGCATGAACGGAAATTTTGAATATTTTAGAAACATCTTTTATTGGTATATTCGCGACAAGAATTCAGACGACTTACGTCATACGAACAAATGAATAATTCATTATATTTTCATCAAAATATTTAAGAAACTGCAACTGATAGTAATAAAATTATATACTACACTAAAAGTTTGCATTATATATTGCACTAAATTGCAAAAAATGATTGTTTTTAACACGACCAAATATCGAAAATTACGTTGACAATAAAAACAAATGTGTAACGTGTCAGCTGTGACGTAAGACGTCTGAATTCTTGACGCGAGTATAGGTATTATATACTTTTTAACTTATTTGTATTTATTTAATAAATATTTTTATTATATTTTAGAACAATCTTCCATTAGTAATAATGACACTTCCGGTCCAAACATTACAGATGAGTTATCAACAGTTGTTCAGTGTTCATCTACGACTACTTCGGATAATCATCAATTGTCTCCTGATCAAATAGTTGAAAGCGGTAAATAAATAATTTAATTTTAAAACTTTAAAATATAATAACATTTGTGAATTCAAAGTAAACTTCACTTTATTACATTTTTTAAAGGCATTCTGTTTTTATTTATTTTTTATGTGTGCAAAATATTTAAAATTATATTGCAGTGTTCTAGTGTAACTGTAAAATATGTAAAATAATAATAGTAGTAATAATTTCTAACTCATCTTTTAACTTATTCTACATGCACTGAAATTTTGAATACTTTGTTTTAAAAACAGCTTGTATACATCAGTGTGTCTACTTTTGTGTACAAAATCCATACTCTTATGAATTTTTACCAATTTTCCTTCCATTTGTATTTATTTAATATTTCTTTCTATTGTATTCTAGAACAATATGCCACTAGTATTAATGACAGTTCTAGTCCAAGCATTACAGATGGTTTATCAACAGTTGTTCAATATTCATCTACGAATACTTCGGATAATCATCAGTTGACACTTGATGAGATAGTTGAAGATGAAGGTACATGAATAATTTAAATCAGTTCTTAAACTTTAAAATATCATTTGTGAATTCTAAGTAAACTTAGACACTTTACATTTTTTTTTGTGCAAAAATTATTTCAAAATTATATTGCAGCGTTTTGTGTAGCTGTAAAAAGTAAAATATTAGTAATTTCTAATTCATGTTTAATGAAATATGCTTCAAGTAGTGTCTTTATGTGTTATAAAATAAAAATTTAATAATTACTACAATTATTTTAGAAATTAAACTACTATTTTATCAACAAAATGTAGATTTTGTCATCAATTATTGCTCAATTATTTTTTTAAAATA
Source organism: Monochamus saltuarius (assembly GCA_025584915.1). Taxonomy (NCBI): domain Eukaryota; kingdom Metazoa; phylum Arthropoda; class Insecta; order Coleoptera; family Cerambycidae; genus Monochamus; species Monochamus saltuarius. Next base: position 3,953 of record JALDAQ010000206.1, read on the forward strand.
AATGTTTATTTTCAGTTTCAGAACATGATCCTTTTTCTACTGATGAAGATTCTTCATTTCACCCAAGCTCTACAGATGAGACATCTTCAACAACTGAAAGTGCAACAATTGAGGGTAAATTATTATTGTTAAATAACATTTTTAAAATTATGAGACAACATTTTCTTTATCTTGAAATGGATAGTTTTTGTATTTTTATTAGTAATTTAATTTTTTCTTAGATTTTATGAATGATTTTCAAAAAGATTATTCAGTTGGAGACAGAGAGGAACAGGAATTCCAAAAGACAGTTCAGGAAACTTTTGACATAAATGAAGTAGATGTAGCAATAGGGCAAAACGGTAAAACGGGTAATTATATTGTATAATTTACATATTTTATTGGTCAAATGATTTCTATTATATTTTAGAACTTTTTGATACAAAAAAAAGAGTAGCAAAAAAACATTATTGCTTATATTGTCGAACTAAACAAACAAATTTGCCTCGCCACCTTGAAAGAAAACATTATAATGAGGAGCTTGTTCAACAAGCACTTACATTTAAAAATGGTAAGTTATTTGCAATTTTTTACATAATTAAAATATACATTTTAATAAAAAAAAATGAGGTGACTGGATTTATGTTTCAGTCTTTAGTAGTAGGTCTAAGGAATTTTGGACAGATTCATTGTTTTAGATAATACAGAGTGTTCTTTACATTTTCAATTTGAATGTGGCAAAATGTAAAAACAAAGCCAATGTCAACCGTTTGAAATGAATACCCTGTATGTTTTTACCTATTTGGATAAATTATTTTCTTAAGATAAAATAATATAATGTTTGTTTTGTTTATCTTTAATAATAATGAGATATAGTCAAAAGAGTATACCTACTATAAAAATGTGTTGGAAAGGGATTATCATTAGTTGCTAAGTAAGACACTTTTGTGGCCATATATCTATTACTATACTCTATTTTTAAACTAAGAGGAGTAAGTAAAGAAGTCATATATACACAGGGAAAAGTAAATAGAAAATATAGCTAGATCATTTTGGCTCTAAATTTGCAAAAATGCACAAAAATGAATACAATTCGTTGGGGAGTTGTGAAAAGAACTATTTTATTTGCTTTTGGATTAACAAGGTGGAACAATAAATAAATAAATCTATGAAGTGGTAACATTAATCTTAGACTAATATAACTAACATTTTAAAGGTTAGTAGTTGACAGTGTTAACATTGGCAATAAATATGAATTTATGTGCGACTATGTAAACTTGACAACAAATAAACTAATAACAGCTAGTGTTTTGAGTCCCTCCGCTTAGTTTAAAAATAGAGTATAGTAGACCTATAATACCTAATATCAGTAATACTCGGAAAGTGCTCTATGAAAATATATAAAACTAAGAGCGTGTTCCATTTTCTGAAAAAGTTTAAATTGACTTTAACATTTTTTGCATTCATATGAACATTATTTTTTTGGAACTCTTAATTACACCCGTATGTTAAAATATAAATGAACACTCAGTACATTTTAATTTATATTTTAAGAAATTAATTTTCTTTGTTATTGTTTTTTAGGCTCTAAAGAGAGAACAAAAATTTTCAGTCAAATTCGTAAAGAAGGAGATTTCCAAAATAGAGACGAAGATTTAATAACTGTCGGGAAATCATCAAAAATTGATGATACTTCTTTTATTCCATGCCCTTATTGCAAAGGTTATTATTCAAAAAAGAACCTCAAAAATCATGTCCGTCTAATCTGTAAACCAGATGAAACAAAAAGAAGAAATATACTGTCTCGTAGCAAAGTAGTAGGGGCGAGGATACATCCCACAGCATGTGACAAATTAAAAAATAATATATTTCCTTCAATGCGTAATGATGAAATTTTTCAAATAGCAACAACAGATCCGACTATTGTGTTATATGGAAATATGTTAGTGTTGAAATATTCCAGCAGTACTCATCATGATAAGATGATAACACAGCAACTTCGTCATATTGCAAATATATTTATAACAATAAACAAGTTAAATCCACTGATCAAAAATGTTGAAGATATGTTGGATCCCAAATTTTATAATAGCATGGTAGAAAGTATTCATAAATTAGCAGGATTAAGCAATGGTAAATACAAATCGCCAAGTGTAGCTAATCACTCCTGCACATTACTAATGCATTTAATTCATTTTGTCAAGTGTGAAAGTATTAAACGGAATGACTCAAATCTACGAAAAAAGGTAGAAGACTATGCATATCTGATGCAACATAGTCAGAGTGCTCTAATAACAAAAATAGCTGGTGAAAATAGAACTCAACTTCAAAGATCCAAAGTTGAAATTTTACCTACCACTGAAGAAATAAAAATATTAAACAAATTACTTATTGAAAGTATTCAAGAATACAGTTTTGTTTTAAATCGACAGTTTGAATTTAATAGTTGGAGAGTATTAAATGAATTAGTTTTAGTTCATATAATGATTTTCAATAGAAAACGTCCAGGAGACGTAGAAAGAACTCGAGTGATTGAATATAAAAATATAAAAATTATAGATAATCATGAAATAGAGCAATTAACAGTAGAGCAAAAGCAACAAGCAGTAAATTTTGGTAGGTACATTTCAAGGGGTAAATTGAACAGACCAGCTTCAACACTGGTATCAAGAGAAAATATGAATGCCATTGAACTTCTCTTAAAATATAGAAGTGAGGCGGGAGTTCATGCAGACAATGAATATTTATTTGCTAAACCAAAGGGAAATAAGCATACATACATCAAAGCGGATATGTGCTTGAAATCATTTTGTAAAAAGAAAGGCTTATGTGAAACTAAGTATACTGCAACTAAACTAAGAAAACATCTTGCAACTACAACCTCTTCCCTTCCACAAGAAGATCAGCATCGTATCAGTGACTTTATGGGTCACGCCTTTGATATCCACAATAACATATATAAACAAAGACAAGCTCAAACTGATATACTTACAATTGGCAAGGTTTTAATGGATGCAACAGGAACAGCTACTGAAAATACGAGTACTTCACAATTATCTGAACAAGCTCAAACTGATATACTTACAATTGACAAGGTTTTAATGGATGCAACAGGAACAGCTACTGAAAATACGAGTACTTCACAATTAACTGAAAATATTACTTTTGGAGAAAGTGCTTTACAAGACAAAGATTTAACAATTATTGATGAAGAAGGGGAAAATTTAGAAAATAGTAATTTACAAAATTTAAATTTGTCATTTAGTGAAGGTGAAGCTGAAAGTTCACAGCAGTATTCAGTACAAAGAAGAAAAAGGAAATCAAGATCTAAGGTAGTGCCAAAATCATGTCTTAAAAAATGTAGGAAAACGTGGAGAACTCCAGAACGTAAATTGGTAAAAGACATTTTCAAGGAATGTATTGAAGATAAGAGAGTTCCAACTTTACATGAATGCCAGGACATAATTTATGAAAATTCTGACATTTTATCTAGATCACCAAGTCAAGTACGAAGTTGGATAATAGCTGAAATTAAAAGAAGAGAAAAATGTAATTAATATTCTTTATTATTATTTAATATTGTTTTCAGCTTATATTGTTTTTTTTTTTTAGATGGGCATAACAGATCTCCTGGTTGGAGCACTCCTGCTAAACAAGCCTGTAGAAGATATTTTAAAAATTATTATGCAACTCAAGAGTATCCACCTTTAGCTGAACTTTTACTCGCAAAAGAACAAGTTATTGAATTAGCATATAAATCTCCAGAAGTAATTAGAAGTCATTTACAACACGACTACAAATATCTTCAAAATAATTTAGATTAAGAACATAAGATATGTTTTATAAGTTTAGTTTTACCTTGGTTTTACATACTTTTTTATGCAAAATGTGTGTACTTACACTGTGGTAGTTATAGAAAATTTAAATGGTAATCTTTTGATAATATGAGGCATATACTGTTTCTTAGAGAATAATTTTTATGGTCACAAAGAAAACTTTCTTGATAAAATTTAAATTTTGTGAACAGAAAAAGAGGCTGCTTTGTCTGAAATTTCAAAAATATTGCACGTAACGGTATGGCGCATTAAGGATTAGGACACCCTTCTAAAAAAAATTTTGGGATGCACAAATTTAATGATTTTTTTATATAAAAAACGAATAATTTCAATTGTGCGTCCCAAAAAATTTTTAGAAGGGTGTGCTAATCCTATTTTGCTCATATACAGTGTGGTGTATATGAGCAAAATATTTTTTCTCAGTTTCAAGTGCTAGATACAGTTTTATCTTATATTTATTTTTCAAAAAAAAAAAAATTGTTTTTCTTAATGTAGCATTTTGATGTTTTAAATATTGTTAATATCAGTTTTAAATTTGAAAACATAACTTCAAAGACAGAATTTCATGAAAACTAATATCTGCATCTATGAGTTGATAATGGAAAAAATACTTAGCAATTACATATATGTATATGTATAAACAATATTTATTTAAAATTTTTTATCATGAAAGTTCTCTTTTTGTGATAATAGAAATCATTCTCTATGGGTTCCATCTTTCATTATCAAAAAATTACAATAATTTTATTCTACCAACCATCTTTTCTATAAATATCTATTTAATAAATGTGAATTATTCTGGTTTTACTTTACTGCACCCTGACATTTTTTTTGCCAAATTTCTGTACCTATATAGTGCTGCAAACCATACTTTGTCATATATCGTGCATATAGAATGCTCATGACTTACTGTGCTATATTACACGTTACTATATTTTAAAAATATTTTGTCGCGTAAAAAAAAATTGTATAAAATTGTATTATGCGAAACAAAGATTACACATTAAATTATACAAAAAAATTGTACAAATATGAACACAAATTTATTATAAGTAATATATAAAAATCATGGTTTTTAATCAAAATATTTTAATACGCAGTTTCATATATTAAAATTTTATAACATTCTTCAATGAATAAATTACTAAAAAATTGTGATATTTTTTTTAAGAGTTAAATGGGAAATATAAAGATATGTTTGTGCTCTCACTTGTTAATAATAATTTTTTTAAACTATTAGTTTTTGTGGTTTTTACACATCATTTTACTTCATTTGTTCTTGATTCCTCATCTGCATTGCACTTTTTTTTCTCTTCTAAAATGGTAACTCATAGTAAAATGTTATTTTTTCTGTAGCGCTGTTACCGTTTCAGTATCAAGTAAAACTGAATTGGTAACAATCGTCCATTCCTCATTTCATCAAATGCACCTATTTCAAATACAGAGTATCCTTGAAATGTATATAGCAGATTCATAAGGTGGAAGTACGACTAATGTAGAGGCGGCAAAATTTTTGAAAAAGTATCAATCGGTTATAAAACTGAAAAGCGTTTAATGATTAAAAAGACTTGGTATATGAAAATAAATTGGTAAAAGTCTTTCCATGATATAATTAATGTAAATTACGGACTTGCACACATGCTTTAAACTTTTGATACCTCGAGTAAAAAAATATTCATATATTTTTTGTGTATTATCCGACTAAACAATTTTCTGTTTCAGAAACATTCAATTTTTCTTGAGACAAGCAAAATATTAGTAACATTACAGAAACCTGAGAATTAAAACGTAACTATTTTTGATTTCGGCAGTCACATGTAGTTCCAAAAAAAAATTCAAATTGTAACCTTTATGTACACATTACATTAGGTTGGAGTTGCAATATAACGTCTATTTAATTTGACAACAGTGCACGGATTTCTTAAATTTAAGAAATCCGTGCAACAGTGTAATGTCATGAACAAAAAGCAGAGGTGTTATAATGCAGTTTTAACCGAAAGTAATGTATCACAAAAAAAATATTCGATTAAACACTTAACAGTATTTTTAAGTTCTTAATTTATTTTCGGTTAATAATATATTTTCAAATGCTTTCTATAATAAACAAAAAAAAATATTATTTTGTTCAAGAAATTAAACACAAAAGAAATATATGGAAACAAATTCATTTTAAATGAAATGTGATTTACTTATGAAAGTATTCCATCTTTAGTTATTTCCAATCTATGTCATTTCCGTACCTTTTTCGTTCGAATATTTGACAAATCTTAGAGTCGGACGGAAGACTAAACCATACCCTGCCCTGGGACTCCATGACATATAGAATTCTACAAATCGAAATGTTTCTATGCAGTTGGTACTAAACATGATATGATAGTATTCTATTTTGTGACGTACTGAGCATAAACAAAATATAATTATCTATCATTTGTTATTATGATTTCAGAATATTTAGCAGTACACGATCCCCTTAAATAGATATATAAAGGGATAGTTAATATGCTAACATGATAAGAAATTATAGAAATATAATATTTTACTTATGTTCAATACGTCACAAAATAGAATACTATCATATCATGTTCAGTATCAACTGCATAGAAACATTTCGATTTGTAGAATTCTATATATCACGGAGTCCTAGGGCTGGTGCTTTAACCATGGCGATAGATTTAATTTTTGATTTATTAAATGTATTATTATAATTAAACAGGAGACATACCGAATGCGCCGGGATGCCTATTTGCGGAACAAATATCTATAAGAACACTGCCATTTGCGTATACCTCAAGGTCTCAATATCGTATAAAGAGAATAAGCATCGTTGGCTTAAATCGTAGCAGCCTTGCTTCTTTCTTAATGCGATGCCGTTTAGCAGACGATGGAATAAGTAAATAAACGCATGCCTAAATTTAAAATCGTAATATATGTGATGTGTCTTTGCTCCACATATCGGTTTCACAAACCACGACGTATTCCGTTCATCGAGTTACGAAAAGACTAGAAGAAACGTACATTACGTATCTTGCTATATAGTAAACTTAACATAAACAATTAAAGTGATAGTGGTGCAATATGGTGCATTTGATCATATGGCGCAGGCGTACCATGGCAGGAACATGCGCATTTCCTACTAGAAGGAATATAAATTACATTATCTACTAGAAAATTAAATATAAAAATAGTGATAATAATATGGCGGAATAAGGTCGATCAAATTAAAGAACTTTGGAATATATCGTTACTAAAATAAATTACTTACTTTCACTATTACTAAATTGTATCCCATTGAAATTCATCACCACATCTAAAATGCTACCAAGGAAGTTGAAATCATTTTTTCAACATTTTTCTCTTTATTTTATTAAAATTTGGTTTTGAATACCTACCTTTTAAGCTTCCTTCAGAGAACAATGTAGTGTTGCTGGTAACATCTCCACCACCAGTTTAATTTCAGTGAAATAAAGATTTTATAAAGTTGGTTTTGTTTTTGTTGGTTGTATTATGTATGTACAAAATGTTGCTCCTGTGGATACCTAGTTGAAGTTGGAAATTTTGAACTTCACTCTACCTCAACAACGAATACAATTCATTTCATTGGCTGAAAGTCACGTGACTTAGTGTTGTTGGCAACAATCTAGTGATGGGATATCGATGCAGAACATCGATGTTGACCATCGAACTGCAACATCGATGTTAATAAAACATCGATCAGGAAACATCGATGTTTTGATATCATCGATGGTTGATAAATAAATTCCATCAGAAATAAATAGATAATTATATTTAAAATACTGGCACAGAATAGAAATATTGTAACCTCGAAATTGGGTTAGCGTAGAAACACGTCACGTAGACAAACAAACTTTATTGTCACTCTTGATTATACAAGAAATATCTTTCAAACAAACTTTGCAACTGTCAACGCTTTACTTTGACGTTTGTTACTGGCGTTTGGCTCGTATTCGGCTGCTCAATATAAACTGACTCCAGCGGCGAAAAGGATCCGCTTATATAGGTTTTTAGGGTTCTAGATGTTTTCGGCGGTCTCGAGAATCACACAGAATATGGCCGAGAATGTTCCAGAAAGCGTCAAAATAAAGGCATCACAAAAAAAATAATTTCTAACAAACAGAAACGTAATTTACAAACTAACGAGGTAGGTGAGCTTCAATTATAAATTCTAACGTTCTAACCATCATTTATAAAGGAACATAATTAACAAACCAAAAAGGTAGGTGCGCTTCCGTAACATTGCCCCCCTCTTAGAACTCCCGATCGTCCCGATCAGGTTACTCCACTGTCCGCATGTCCTTCTTGATAAGGTGTCAAACGATCGATGTGGACAATCTTCATCTTGGCTTGGGGATTCCTCTGGATCCTGTAGACTACGTCATTTACTCTTGACACGACGATATAAGGGTCTTCCCACGATTTCTGCAGTTTCGGAGATTTACCCTTGCTTCTTTTTGGGTTATACAGCCACACTTTCTCACACTCTTGAAGCCCACTGCTGTTGGCACGCAAGTCGTATCTGATCTTCATTCTGCTTTCGTTTTTTAGCTTCTCTCGTGCTTCTTCATGTTCTATCTTTAATCGATCTTTCAGATGACCGATATAATCATCTAAGTTTTCCTCGTGTTGCGGTCGGTTCATAATTAGATCTATGGGTAGCCGCAATTCTGTGCCGAAAGTCACACTGGCTGGTGTTTTACCCGTGGTCTCATTAATTGCTGCTAGGTAAGCCAGTAAAAATGGAGGAAGGCAGGTATCCCAGTTGGTCTGTTTCTCGTTGACGGCCGTCCTCAGGAAGTTTTCAATGATACGATTGAATCTTTCCACTATTCTATCTGACTGTGACTGTGGATGAAGAGGTGTAGTTCTGGTTTTATGGATGCCTAGCAGCCCACAGACATTCTGAAATACTTCAGATTCGAAATTCCTCCCTTGGTCTCTAGGGACCCCATAACGGCATATCCAATTTTCAAATGAAATTTCGGCTACGGTGACAGCTTCTTCATTAGGTAAGGGATATATTTCTGGCCACTTACTGAAGTAGTCCATCACTACCAAAATATAGCGATTTCCACTGCTACTACGAGGGAAAGGTCCCGCTATGTCAATAGCTATTCTCTTGAATGGAGCTCCAACATTGTACTGCTTCATCTGTCCTCGGTTTCGAGTCCTGGGTCCCTTACTAGAGGCGTAGATACACAACGTCGGACCATTCTTCCACATCGAACCATATCGAAATACAACAAAAAAAAAAATTAAAAGAGACCGCGATTATTTTGTTGAACAGGGATAAATAAGTGTGTGTCAAACTGTTCAGAAAACATAGATCATTGCTGGCTATAGTTGTATTAAGAAGAAGTAAGTAACAATAAAATAAAAATTATTTCAACTCTATGGAAGCAGAGAAACAAATTTTAAACTGTCATACTTGACATACTTTCAATACTTTGTACTTTTAATACATTTACTATTTTAGAGTTTTTCGAATCGTCAAAAATACGGAAAGTGCGCCAATAGTGATGTGATTTTTTGTTATTTTTTACTTATCTGCGTTCTTCAGTGTGACATTGTTTGGTTAGGCAAAGTTAGTTTCAAAAATAACCTTTGACTGAACCGTTTGGCGCAAGAGCTTATTTAATTAATCTTTATTTTTTGCAGAAGTGTGGCAAAAAAACAATCAAACTAAAGAAAAACTAAAATTATGCCACAAATAAATAGCTTCAGACAATACCCATAAAACATGTCAGAAAGTACATAGTTCGCAGCAAAGTTTGTACATTATAAGCTTATGCTATTATGCTAATATTAAATTATTGATAAAGGTCGTTTCATTGACTTTGTAGTTTCAAAAAAACGTTTCCTTTAATTCCTGTATGTAAACATCCACCGAGGAAACATTGTGATGTCGCAGTTGCCCACTCAGGTTAACGTTGAAACCTGTGGTTGAAACATAGGCATCAAGCAATCCTGTCTAGTTTATCGTCCTTGGCAACTGCCATCTATTTCATAATTTTCATTTACAAAGCTACCTTTAGGCACATAAATCGGTAGACATAATATAGCAGTAGGTGAGAAAGTCAGATTTTGTGTATTGTACCTACTGTAGTAAACTGTATCTGTAAAGTAATTGAATAAATACTCTTAGGTTAGGGTTAGGACGGAGTTCATTCATAGCCACTTCACTTGTGTGACGATTCATTTTAGGTATACTTAAATATTTTGTTTCATTATTTAAACTTAATGGAAAGTAGAGTACGAAACAATTAGTAAGTCGTTACATGCATTTTTATCTTCTAAATTGCAAAGCTAATATCAAATAAGTGCACACTTAACCTTAAGTGTGATATATGAATTCCACCCTAAATACTGTTATGTTCGTAAACAATACAGATTAAATATTGTAAATAAATTAATGAAATTCAACAGGCAGAATAAATTAAAGTATAACGATTAAACGCTCAAAAGTTAACTGCGGGGCTTGCAAATCTAGGAAGCAGTTTTTATATTTGTCAACAAATGATTAACTTCCCTTCCTTAAAATCAAAGGATAAATCAAATTCTATTAAGTATAGTTAAGTATGTGCAAATAATATCTAAATATAGTTTTGTATTATAAGTACCTATATCTAAATTTACTTTTCAGGAGAATCAACTACTAAATCAAGAACTAATAAATAATTTTTAATGTTTGGAACAATCGAATGCAAGTCATTATCAAGTTTGTTACCTAGGATAAAAGTGATGGTAAAAATTTTGTCATTTAAGTTTACCCCAGATCTGGTAACAGCGCACACTCACTTTGATTTTTTAAATATACGTTATTTAAAGAAAAATGTGTTTTGTTACTCTAACCTGATAAATTGTGTGAAAGAGATGGATTGCAATTTTTTTTATGGATAATTTTTATGGCTAACTTTATTCAAGTTATTTATTTGCTTAAGCAATATTTCACAAAAATGCAATCTGAAAACAGATATATTAAATAATATCACAAACAAATAATATATAGGCTGTTAACGATAAACTTGGCCAAATTTCATCAACATATCCCATCGATGAAAATAACTGGTTTGTTAAAATTTTATATTTTTTCAGGTCAGGCCTTTAGACCTAGGACTATGTTACGATTTTTATAAACGTGCACATGGAAATATGTACATTTTAGTTGTTAGAGTAAAGATTAAGGCTGTTAGGGTTAAGACTTTTTTATAAACTCATTCAATACATATAGGTATTTTTAAGTATACAACATGTAATGCTATTGTGCCGCTGCATGTGCACTCGATGATAGTAATTTGTTCAGAGGTATAAATTATGTTGTTCTTATACCATAGGTGGTGTACAAGAACAATGTATATAAAAAAAATGAAATACTGAAAAAATTAACGTGAAATATATATAAAACATTTATTCACTAATACATGCACGACAAAATAGACAACACATCAATACAATAACAGTTATACGGTAAAACACACTTAAAATTTCTTAAACTGGTAACCTCTACAACCCAGATAAACATAATGCAATATTTTACTGTATAATTATAATTCCCTTTTTGCGATCTGTATCGATATCTTTTTGTAGTATCTTCAGTACGACCAACGTAAATTGGCATAAAAAGCAATTTTTAGCGATTGTGGACTTCTAAAGTTGATCATTAATTAGCGATCGCTGACAATATGCCACTGGTACAGACTATATTTTTTGTGGATTCACTTTATTCAAAGAAATTAAACATTAAAGAAACAAATTAATTTTATAATAAAATAAAATGTGATTTATATATAAAAGCCGTATGACACGGTATAAAATTGTATGTAAAATTTTGCATAGAATTATATAAGCATTTTTTTATATATTTAGTTTTTATAATAATAATGATTATTATAACTAATAACCTATAAATTAAGCAAACAGGAAAGAGGCACTGGACGTTATATTATTTGCATAAAAATGTATTTAGAATTTTAAAAAAATAGAACAAGTTTTAATTTTTAGTTTTATATTTAGAAAACTGTGCATTTCGCTTGTATGATAGGGGACGAACCACTTTAATTATAATATCAAATAAAAAGCTATTTTAAATATGTTACACCGTGTGCCTTAAGTATTCGTCCTTTGGTTGTTTCCGAACTATGTCTTTTACCTATCTTTGTCGTTCTAATATTTGGCAGATCTTAGAGTCGGATCACTGAAATGTACGATATGGAATGCGTAAAGTCCATTCCGCATCCAAATAAAGGTACTAACCCTAGGAGCAGACAAAAGGAGGCACATGAAACTCAGCAAAGACATACTTCATTGGTTATATATGTACGTGGGTGCGAGAGAGACAACCATCTGCACGTACGATATGAATTCTGTTCTTAATTTCCCATTATTCTGTTTGTAAACATGTCATTGACGTACAGTGTGGTTTCTTCTT
>JALDAQ010000208.1:0-16045 GCA_025584915.1 Monochamus saltuarius
CGGCGGGGGTCTCGCAAGTGACCCCCGGTAGGGTTTCCCATGCCGGACAGGTTGAGAGTGAGCGATGAAAACAAAGGACAGCTCAAACCTCAGGACCTACCACCGCGAGGTGGTAGTAACGGGAACTGACGCACCCGAGGTCGATCCGAGTCACGGGCAGCTGTGCCACTAGTCCGATTAATACCGTAATCCTGGACTGCACTTCAACGACCACAGTGGAAAAGAAAAAAATGGCACCGCTGCGCATGTTGTGCGGGATCTGGGACCGGGGGGTTTGCCTTTACCGGCCGACCTGCGAGGAGACAACCTCTATAAAATAACCGAGAGAGACTCGTTAAAACCTGCGGGGCACCAGGCGCACCCCGCAGAAGGTAGCCTTCCCCCCGATATGGGACCACTATCGGGGGGCGACATTTAGTTGTTCCCGTACTCGTGGGATTCAGATGATGGAGCCACAGAAGAATAACCCCAAAGTGCAGGGGGGGGTAACCCCAGCACCGGCCGGGGAGGAGGGTGAAGGGGCAGCACCTACTCCTCGATCGTTACTATACGTCTGCCCCGCCCAAGAAAGCCCAGGGGGGCAAGGAAGTAAGAAAATAGGACAGATAGAATTGGAGAAAGGAGGAGAGAGACCTGATCACGGGAGAGAGGGAGTGACCCCGGAAATAATTGGCGAAAGGGGCAGCTTCATGAGCAGGCACAAAATCGGAAGATCACCACCGCAGAGAAGAGGGTCCTGCCCGGAGACGGGCATAGGGGTCGGAGACAGAACCAGGGAAAGACCAACACGAGAAGAAGAAGAAGAGAGAAAGGCCAAGAGGAAGAGAGAGGACAGAATGAGCCTGGGAGGCCCGCCTCAAGCTATCACCGCAGAATGGATCTGCGGGATAATAAGGAAGATAGACACGGATAGTCAATCGCTATCGTTATTAGCGAAAGAAAAAAATACTAAAAGAGAGATTAAAGAGATCGCGGTATCCCTGAGATCTCTTATGAGACAGCTTACTGCTGGGGAGGTACAGGAGACGCTGAAAATAGTAGATGAGGGCCGCCAGCAAAAGGAGGACATTGTGAGACTGACGGAGGAAAACGAGGATCTACGGGGAAGGATTATGCGAATCGAAAAAGAAATGGAGTCTTTAAGAGACAGATTTCGGAACAGCGAGGGGCTCACAATGAGTGAGGACTTGCTGGATGGAGTAAGGAGTTATGAAGATATTATGAGATTTAAAGACCGAGCATGGCCGGAAGAGCTCTTCAGGGCGACCTCTATGAGTCCCGGCTCTCCCCTTGGGGAGGGCAGCGACACAGATCTGGTCGTATTAATAGATACGTCTGAGACATCTACTAATGATGGGATGACGAATGCCATGCTGGCCAGGTTTCCAGAAGTTGCTGACCTCGAAGGTAAGGTGGCCACCATGTCAATCAGAACAAAGTTTGAAACAAGTGAAGGCGGGGTAGAGAAGACCAGGTTCGTGCACAGAGTGGAGGTGCAGAGTACCAGAGAATGGTACGACGCGATGACCGAGCTAAAAGCCCGCATGATCCGGCGTAATAGAGGGAAACTGGCGGTATATCCACCGACGGCTGACAGGACCGGACAAGTCACCAGAAGATTCGCGGAAATGGTGTTCAGAGATTCGGAGATCAAATGCGTAATATACGTTAAAAATAGAGAAAGAGTTGCTGCTACAGGCAAAACGAGATTGAAAACGACGGAAGCAGTTCTGATAAAGAACGAAGGCAGATCATATGCAGAACTGCTAAGTGAGGTAAAACAAAAGGTGGCAATAAACCCTGAGGTGGCCAAGGGTATACGAACCGTAAGGCACACCAAAGAAGGGAACATGTTGATAGTGGTAGACAAGCAGCATGAGATAATGGAAAACTTAAAGAGAGAACTAAAAGAGGTGGTTGGTGAGAACAGAATGGAGGAGGTTGGAAGGAGAAGAGGAAGAGCCATGGTGGTCAAGGACATTGACGAGCTAACAACCAGGGAGGAGGTGGCAGCGGCCGTAGCAGGGGCCGCGGGCGTCAATATGGAAGCGGGCGTAGTGGGAATTTCGACCCTATTTCGGAGGAAATAGGGCAGCTACGGTAACGGTCCCGCGGATAAAGCAGACCTTCTGGTAAAGGCCGGGAAAATTAAAATAGGCCTAAATTTGTGCCTTATAACCGAGAGATTGCAGGTGCAGCAGTGTTACCGATGTTGGAGCTACGACCACCTACGAAAAGACTGCAAAGGTGAGGATCTCAGCACGAAGTGCCGAAAATGCGGAAGCGAGGGCCATATAGCCAGGAACTGCACAGAGGGCCTTCGCTGCTTAAACTGTAAAGAGGAAGGACACGCCGCAGGATCCGGGAAATGCCCAGAATTCCGCAAGGCCTTGGCCAGAACACGCCGGAAGGCAAAAGAGAGAAGGGGTTTTAACACAGGGTCTTTTGCATCCTGATTGATCTGTGATATTAGACTGTGATATTTTCATAGTATTAGCGTGACCGTCCCATATACAGTTTTATTCGTTATTTGTACTATTTGTTGATTTGCTGTTGCCTGTGATACTTTATTCTAGTCATCCTTTTGTAGTATATTATATTTATTTGCCTGTTCGTTTACTTATATTACGCTTTACTTTGCCTGTGATAGTTTTTCGACCTTTATTTATTTACTTATATTTTATATATTACGTTTTGTGTGCCTGTGTTTTACATATTTATTATATATACAAATGATTAATATACTTCAGATAAATGTCGATAGAAGAAGAGCCGCACAGGAGTTATTAATGAAGACGGCGGAAGAAAGTAAAGCCGACCTTATTCTGGTGAGCGAGCCCAACCTCACCATACTGAGGAAAAAGAACTGGTTTGTAGATAAGGACGAAAGGGCATGTATAATAAAGGCGTCGCGAGGGGTGCAAATCTCCAAATGGGGTAGGGGTAAAGGTTATGTGTGGGTGCTGGCTGGAGGTGTTTATATATACGCCGTTTGAATGAATTTTTTTTTTCAAAATTTTTTTTTTTCAAAATTTTTTTTTTCAAAATTTTTTTTTCTTTCAATTTTTTTTTTTTCATTTTTTTTTTTTCCAAAATTTTTATATTTTTCCAAAATTTTCATTTTTCCAAATACTTGTAAATTTTTCCAAATACTTGTAAATTTTTCCAAATACTTGTAAATTTTTGTCTAAGTCTGACGATTTTTCTCAAATTGGGTTAGATGACATTTCTTGCTTTTACTTGGGTTAGATGACATTTCTTGCTTTTACTTGGGTTAGATGACATTTCTTGCTTTTACTTGGGTTAGATGACACTTCTTGCTTTTCCTTGGGTTAGATGACATTTCTTGCTTTTACTTGGGTTAGATGACATTTCTTGGTTTAGCTTGGGTTTGATGGGGATTCTTGGTCGAGGTTAGGTTAGGTTAGGTTAGGTTAGGTTAGGTTAGGTTAGGATAGGTTAGGTTAGGTTAGGTTAGGTTAGGTTAGGTTAGGTTAGGTTAGGTTAGGTTAGAATATATCCATGTGCCGCCGGACTTGGGGATTCTGAATAGTGTTTTTTCATCCCTCCATAGTGGTCTACCATCGTGCCTTTGCGTGACCTTGTGGGACTTACCGTTTCGGAGATAGCCATTTTTGAAAAATCGCGATTATCTCGGAAAGGGGGGGGAGCGGGGGTTTGGTTTTTTTTTCAAAAACTGCGCCTTCCCTAGACACACCTTCGGTCCTAAGATCGCAACCGGGTAGCTTTTGCCGTTTCGGAGTTATTTCGGAAAAACTGAATTTTCAAAATTTTCGAAAAATGGCTGTAACTTTTTTGTTTTTCAACCGATCTGGTGTTTGTCGGCGGCGGCGAAGCGTTCAGCTCAAATGCTAATTTGACCTATTTTTTAGTTTTTCGAAATTCTCAAAAATAAAAAAGTTATGGCTTAGGTTAGGTTTTTCCAAAATGTCGGTTTTTCTGGATTTTTTCGAAAACGGTAAGAGATATCGAGACGCGGTTTGCGCCATTCGACGCAGCATCGAATTTTACATAGAAAAGCGATCTAACCTAACCCAACCTAACGTAACCCAAGCTAACCTAAGTCTAACCCAAGGATTCGAACCTGAGACCGACTGTAGCAAATGTTGAAAATATTACAAGTCTTTTGCCTAACAAAATTTTTTCCAAGTAAATTTTTTTTTGAATGAATTTTTTTTTTCAAAATTTTTTTTTTCAAAAATTTTTTTTTTCCAAATTTTTTTTTTCCAATTTTTTTTTTTCAAAATTTTTTTTTTTCCAAAATATTTTTTTTCAAAAATTTACAATTTTACCCAATATTTGATTTTTTCAAAATTTTTGATAGGTTAGGTTGTCACCTTTCTTGCTCAGGGTTTTTCAAATTTGAGAAATGAAGGGTTCGTTTTGGGGGTGACAAAGAAAAATAAAAGAATTTTAGTAATCTGACATTTTATTTGTCCGGCTGAGACTCTTAAACCGGTGGCAAGTTCAAATATTTCGAACGTGCCTATCATGCAATATGATTTAGCAGTGAACGCACTCTTAGTGCATATCTGCATTCAGTTGGGTCACAAACACAGTCATATAAATTATGAAACTAGGGTTATGTTGTACCTCTTGAAATTAATATTTATGTAAAGAAAAGAAGAAATTATATGAATATTATAAATCTAGCGGTTCCCCCAGGTATACCTCGGTTTACAGATGCTCTCAATGAGATGTAAGTATATATAATTAATTTAAACCTTAAATATAGGATATTTTGCTAATGTTGATTTTTTTTTATTTCAGGAGAGAAGTACTTCAAATTTACAATTATTAATGTTTAATAGGAAATGGTCTGTCCAGACCAAGCAAACAAACACGTTTATGTAGAGAAACTATGAAACCGCAGAATTGGTTGCAAACTAAACTACTAAACAAAATTAAGTATTGGGTGGTGTTGACAAGAATCCATGCAAAACAGCAGCCACAAGCTAGCTATTAATATAAAAAAAAGGATTGCTTGACAATAACAATATAATAGTAATAATGCGAGCAGAAAATAGTCTTATAGTATATTGCCTGTCGTTGCTCGCTGCTCTGAGGAGCAACTGTAATATCCACGATGTTATTGCTCTCGAAAGGTAGGTGTAGATACAAATTGGGTGGACGTAAGTTCTGAACCCGGTGTGTTGTAGTGGTTTGCTGGCCTAAAATGGATTTTCTGATAGTAGATTGCACCATGACAAAGGTCTAGATTGTTCGATAAAATGATGAAGTATTTAGGACTTACCGTAAGGGTGGTAGGTGGCCAGAAAGTGTTATCTCCCAGTGAGGGCACACGGTGACAAATTTTTGTATATGCACACGAACCTTTAAAAATCCAGCTAACGCTGTTGAGTGAAGATACTAGCTATCTGCCACAAATTATGGTTCAGGTTGCACTATTTGTCGGATTAAATCAGCCCAAGCTTTATGAAGACCTCAATGTCTTTCTAAAAATTTTAATATGGTGCCTCACACCAGAAAGGAAGTTTATAAAAACAAGGACTCACAAAGTTCCTTAATCCCATAGAGCGGGAGAAAATTTAAATTTGACAGGTAATAAATATAAAATTCCTAAATACTTCAAGTCTAGCCTTGGGTCTCTTTTTAATTTGTCTATTCAGGAAAGAGATGTATATGGTGCTATATACTTTCAACTATATCTGTTAGTGTATGGTCCATCCTGACCATAGCCTAATAAATACTGACAGTTGGACAAGGTTATCTTTACAACTAAATTTTGGGAAAATGTGGGAGAAAATTTATTCAAGGGGCTTAGAATTTTAGCAAGGGTTCTCTAAGAGTAGTTTTTAATATGTTTGAAACAAAACCGTAACAACCCCACCCTTTGTTAAAAGAAAACAAAGAAAAAAAAAAAGATTGACGTGATTAATCTTCAGAAAAAGAAAAATGAAAAGGAGGAAGACAACATCAAAACCTGAAAAAACTGAGGAATCAGAAGAGAACGCTACTAAAAGGTATCTTACGCATCTGAGAGATCAGGGGTGTGCCTTGAGATCTTTGGCGTGCCAGATCCTAAATTTCGTCCGTTAGAATCGTCTACCTCGTATGTCCAAGGTGATACAATCTTTTTCACTATCCATGGTCCAGTGAATTTTGGTGCAATTTTGGAAGTGTAGCCTTTTGTTGCATCTGACAGTGTTGGATTTCTTTTCCAAACTTGTTGGTTAAGAGAGAAAGTTTCAGCTCTGCGGCGTAAGTTATATACCTGACGGCTCTTCTCATAGGCCAACTTCAGTCTTTTGGCGACATCTTCATAAACCTTGTTTAATATGTCAATTCTCTTGATAAGTGAAGATGGATCCGTGACAAGATATTCATTGGTTCCTATGTTACCGGATATACGGACTTCTCGACCGAAATTTAGGAAGTTCGGTGTGTGACCTGTGACTTCATGTCGGGCAGATCGGATAGCAAAAGCTACTTTGGCAAGATACTTATCCCAATCTCGATGATTGTCCTTTACGTACGAGCTAAGCATAGTCTTGATTACTCGGTGCACTCTTTCTACCGGGTTTGCTTGTGGATGGTAGTTAGCAAGAAATTTTATGGTAACGTGATACTTCTCCATGGACTCCCGAAACTTACGACTAGTAAATTGAACACCATTGTCCACGATTAATCTATTCGGAGCTCCAAAAACCAGAATCACATTATCCTCCATGATTCGTGATACGGCTGATGCAGTAGCTGTCCGTAAAGGAAACAGTAACACAAATTTTGTAAAGCAGTCACAGACAGATAAAATATAGCTGTAGCCACCTGATGAACGAGGAAGCGGACCTACAATGTCTGCGCAGACTAATTCCCAAGGACGTGTAGCTGTAACTTGGGCACTAAGCATCTTTCCAGCTGGTGCTTTTGCAAGGGCTTAGTACTTAAGCACACAGTACATCTTGCGATGTACCTAGCAACATCGGCTTTTAGCTTTGGCCAGTAGTTTGCCTCACTAATCCTAGCTGCAGTCTTATAGATTCCAAGATGTCCACAAGTCGGAGGGTCGTGGTGCTGACGAATAATTTCCGTGCGATGTTCTTTTGGGATTACTTTGAGCCAAGAATTACCTCTGAGTTCCGGATAGGTTTGCTTCTTATGGTAATAAAGCATATCATTCTCCAGACGCCAGAGAGGATAACGATCAGGATTTGCTGTTATACGCGAGATCATTCTACGATACCAGGGATCAGTAATACTCTCCAGAGATATACTGTCAGCAACAGGTACGGACCTAGACAGGGCATCAGGGACAACATTTTCAGCGCCTTTGCGGTGTACGATATCAAAGTCGTATTGTTGGAGTCGCAGGGCCCACCTAGCGATTCTTCCAACAGGGTCTTTGATATTAAATAGCCATTTAAGGCTGTAGTGATCTGTCACTACGGTGAACCGAGTTCCCTCGATATAAGGCCTAAGTTTGTCCACTGCGAATAGAAGGGCCAGACATTCCTTCTCAGTGGTTGTATATTTACGCTCGTTTTTCGTTAAAGAGCGACTCAGATAACATATGACTTTTTCGTCTCCATCTTGCACTTGTGTCAGAACTGCGCCAAGGCCATAATCAGATGCATCGGTCTGGATCGTGAAAGGTAAGTCGAAATTGGGGCAACTTAACACAGGAGCACTAATTAGATGTCCTTTTACAGTGTCTAAGGCTTGTTGGCAAGTTGGGGTCCACTCAAATTTGCGGTTCTTCCTGGTCAGATCGGTCAGAGGGCTACGACCGTACTGAAGTTAGGGATAAATCTTCGGTACCAGGACGCAAGGCCTACGATCCTCCTTACTTCGGTGACCGTACTTGGTGGGGAATTTGAACTATAGCTTCCACCTTTTGTGGGTCTACCATGAGTCCTCCAGCATTGACAACATAGCCTAAGTACCGTAATTCTGGTTTGCAGAAGTTGCACTTGTCCTTATTTAGTGTGAGACCAGCATCTCTAATTCGCTGGACAACTTTCTGCAAGACTTCCAGATGTTGGTTGAATGTGGCAGTACAAATTATTATATCGTCGAGATAGACGAAGACGAATGGATCAAGATCTGCACCTAGAACCGTGTCTATGAGGCGTTGCCACACCGCAGGTGCGCTGTGCAATCAAAGGCATTCTGCAGAAGTGGAACAATCCTCTATTCGGCACTGTGAAAGCTGTCAGAGGTCTGCTCTCTTTTTCCACCGGTATTTGCCAGTAGGCGGATTTGATGTCTAATGTTGTTAGATATCTAGCATCTCTCAGCTTGTCTAAAATTGAACTTACCCAAGGTATGGGATAGGCATCACATTCACTCACTAAATTAAGCTTTTTGTAATTAACACAAAATCGAAAACGTCCATCATTTTTCTTGACTAGTACGATGGGCGAAGACCAAGGTGAATTCGATGGTTCCACTATCCCTAATGATAACATTTCGTCCAGTTCGGCGTTGACATGTTTCTGCATTGCAGGTGAGATAGGGTAGTACCGTTGCTTGATTGGCGGCGATTGAGTTCTGATTTTCAACTCTACTAAGTGCGTACACCTAGTTTTCGTCCATTCCTTGAAATGCTACTTGAATATTCTGTGACAGTTGATCCTGCTGTTCTTGGGTTAACGAATCATATGAGCATATGGCATTGACAGAGCATTCTTCAACTTCATTGTTCTTGAAATGCCATTCACCAGTATTCAGGTCGGGGATGATACCCATTTTTATCCAAAAATCAATTCCCAGAATTAGTTGGTGTGGTAAGGATGGAACCACGAGAACTTCGAAGACTCGAGTTCTGTCTCGAAGAACAATTGGGATGTAGACAGAACCAATAGCTTTGCAAACTTGACCGTTTGCTACAGTACATTCCCGAATTCGAGAAGAGTTCACTCGGCACGATTTTCTCAGTACGCTCCAACCTGGACCACCTAGTATTGTTCTGGAAGCGCCACTGTCAAGTAAGGCTAATATTGTTCGACCGTAAATCGAAACTTGCAGAAAAGGTCGCTGATCATTCACTGCATGATCAATAATGTAATCGAGGACAGGTTGTTTGTCGAATATCATGTTGTTAGGTGAAGATGTTGTAGCCGACCGATTATCAAGCGAGTTCGGTGACCGGCTTATCGCCGACCCGCTTTGTCTTTTTTTGTCTTGCAAGCCGGGCAAGCAGGAGTTGTAACCCCTGAACGTCCACATTTAAAACAAAAAATGCGACGTGATTCGGTGCACTGCTTAAAGCGGTGACCTTCTTTCTCACAATTCCAGCATATGGGAGTTTGAGCTTTTCGTTCATCTGTCGAGGTAGGTGGAGTAGAAGACTTTGTGCTTGAGGTGTTCGTCTGAACGCCACAAACCGGATTTGTATTAGGTTGCTTCCTATAAGCAAAATCTGGTTCGACTAACAGTCGAGTATTGGTTGATGGAGGACAAAACCGTTGAACTCGAAGTTCCGTTTCCTCGATAGACCGTCCAAGTTTGATCAATTCTTGAATATCCCTAAGAGGAAAAATAGCCAACTGTTTTTGCAAATATGGTAGTAAATTTCTGCGGATGATTTGCAATCTTGTCTCCTCGTGTGGTTTCTCCGATAACCTTGCAAACATATTCTCCATGACCGATATATAATTGATCAGTTTTTCTTGAGACCCCTGTGTCCGTTTCCGGATTTCCTCCCACAGGGCTTGCTCATAATCGTATGGCTGAAATGCAAATCGTAATTTGTTTACCAGATCATCCCATGACGAAAAAGTTCCCATGCGGTACCATAACAGGGCATCACGGGTAAACAATTCGGGCGCAGAGCGAAGAAGGCGATCCTTTGTCAGTCCACGCGAGACTCTTAACTCCTCAATCCTCTGCAAGAAATTATTTACACTCGAAACTCCATCATACCGAATGTTCCATCTGGCAACATCCACATACCTTTCTCTTTCCTCAAACATACGATCACTATCGTAAAATCGGTGGTTGGGAGGGGAAAAATGTAAATCTTGAAGTCGACTAGCCAGATTGACAGAAGAATTAGCCAATGCCGATGGAGGTTGCTTGCTTTTCAATGCTTCATTCCCAGCTTGATCTAGAAATCGAATAGATTGCGAAGGAAGGGGTTGATGTGCTTGAGTCGAGACACAGGCGTTGACATATTGGGCTTGGTTTTCTCCGTATGGAACAGCGTCTGGAATTGAATGATCCAGAGGTATGGCTTGTTGGGGATACGACGGGACTTTTCCAGCCGATTGAGAAAACCTCATCTTCTCAAAATCCTCTACTTGTGGATGGGAAGTGTGACTGGTAGCTGCGCATGGCACACGACCTTGATCATTGATGCGGTCCGGTAGGATTGTGTTATGAGCCGCCTTGTTATATATTTGGTTTTCTGTTCTCCAGTCCTGAGAACGCTGACTCATAGGTATACGACTCGGCAGGTGGTTTGCAGAAGCAGAAATTCCTCGCTGAGACAATTGATGTGGAGAATTTGGATGCGAGTAGGTTTGACTTACATGTGGATTTACTTCTGATTCACGAAGTGATTGCCTCGAAATGACTTCAGGTAGCAAGATATTTGGTTCTCAAAATTGACCTATTGACTTCCACAGTTGGAATAGGAACATACGTTGAAGTCCTTTCTTCAGGTATATCCAGAAGGGATGCATTTTCTGTTTCTTTGGTGGTATATGCCTTTACCAGATCACCCAAGAGTCGGTTTACCCAACTCAATAAAGTAAATTTTCCTTCCAGAATGACTGGCTCAGAACTGAATATCCTTAACAATCTTCCTTGTATATGTAGCAGTCTTGACTTTATTCTTTTATGTTCATTTTCTTTATTTTCCACATTGAACTCTTGTATTTCCACTTCCAAAGTCTCTAATTTCTCTTGGCATTTCTTCAGTTCTTCCTGTGGATCCAAATTTGTCGTTTTTGGGGCTTCAGCTAATCCCAATTTCTCTAACCGCCATGCTTCTCGCACAATTTCTCGTTTTTCAGTAACTGTTGCACCGGATCCTGATAACTTTCTTATGTCGATCTCATAAGACAACTCATCTCCCAGTAACCTATTTACCTCCATATTTATAAACAAGAAATAACAAAACCAAAAAAAAAAAGTTATCACTAACAGTAAAGATAATCCGCGAAGGAACCCTCCTTCTTCCCAAAAAAAAAAAAAAAAGAAAACAAGCCGCTACACGAATGTGTATGTGTCCTGAAGTTATTTCAAACTTCAGATCCTATACCCTGTATAAAAAGAGAAATTCAAAAAAGCAGAGAACCAAAGATCTCAAAAGATCTCTTATACCAATAAAGCTTACATAAACTATCCAAGATTAATCTTAAACGTAGAAAAATTGATACCTATAGTATCGATTAACTTCTTAAAAAAAATTATTCCTAAGATCTTACAATCTAACTAAACCTAGAAATGGAATCTATAAAACCATCGATACCGTCGAGTTGTAAACCAGATTGAATAAAATAACTTTGCAAATTCAAAATATCTTGTACCTATATCCGAACACACCCTGTATTATTTTTGCTTAGATTCCTAGCGTCACTAGCAAAATAATTAGTAAACAAAAAAAAATCCTTTACACTGCTGTTATGTCCTATATTATTAATATACTCAGTTTTGATATTGTATTATATAAATGTTCACGTCGTTCAGTGTAACTTGAAATTTTTAACGTTAAGTTTTGTTTCTAAGGCATTACGTTACAAACACATCAGTTCAATGTACCACCCTGTATAATACACAAAATGTAACAATATAATACAATAAAAGGGTAACACTTCAACTAGTGTAAGTCTCGTTTTGTAGAAGAAATATTTTCCCTAACTTAAAATAAATTGTAAAAATTGACAACACCGCAAATTGTACCAAATAATTACATCAAATTAACTCTACACACTAATTATTTCATGTTTTTATTCTACGCGTAAAGATAAAAACATGTAGAAAATTTATTTTAAAAGGAAAGAAAATATTTCATGTGTGGGCAGTATATATCATCAGTTATCTCCTCAATGCAACTGACTACAAAACAAATATACTAAACTCAGAATTTTATATGTGAATATACCTAGAATATAATTTAGATATTTATTTGCTGCTTAAATATGGAAAAATGGCAAAATTATTTTTAAATAAATTCTATATTTTTCCCGGATAAAAAAAAAAATAAACTTCGTCAAAACAGGAAAAGAATATACTTGACTGTTATTTATTTGCAAGTATATATTAAAAAGCTAGTTTCTTATCAACACTTTTTTTTTTCCCAATCTGATAACAGTATGTTTGTATCTAAACAACCTATTTCTGCTAAAGTTGTCTAAAAAAGATTTATAATTTAATAATATGCACCTAATTATTGAAAATATTGATATCGCTATATTATCAGTAAAAAAAAGAATTATAACAACGTTGGGCGCCAGTTGTCACCTTTCTTGCTCAGGGTTTTTCAAATTTGAGAAATGAAGGGTTCGTTTTGGGGGTGACAAAGAAAAATAAAAGAATTTTAGTAATATGACATTTTATTTGTCCGGCTGAGACTCTTAAACCGGTGGCAAGTTCAAATATTTCGAACGTGCCTATCATGCAATATGATTTAACAGTGAACGCACTCTTAGTGCATATCTGCATTCAGTTGGGTCACAAACACAGTCATATAAATTATGAAACTAGGGTTATGTTGTACCTCTTGAAATTAATATTTATGTAAAGAAAAGAAGAAATTATATGAATATTATAAATCTAGCGGTTCCCCCAGGTATACCTCGGTTTACAGATGCTCTCAATGAGATGTAAGTATATATAATTAATTTAAACCTTAAATATAGGATATTTTGCTAATGTTGATTTTTTTATTTCAGGAGAGAAGTACTTCAAATTTACAATTATTAATGTTTAATAGGAAATGGTCTGTCCAGACCAAGCAAACAAACACGTTTATGTAGAGAAACTATGAAACCGCAGAATTGGTTGCAAACTAAACTACTAAACAAAATTAAGTATTGGGTGGTGTTGACAAGAATCCATGCAAAACAGCAGCCACAAGCTAGCTATTAATATAAAAAAAAGGATTGCTTGACAATAACAATATAATAGTAATAATGCGAGCAGAAAATAGTCTTATAGTATATTGCCTGTCGTTGCTCGCTGCTCTGAGGAGCAACTGTAATATCCCACGATGTTATTGCTCTCGAAAGGTAGGTGTAGATACAAATTGGGTGGACGTAAGTTCTGAACCCGGTGTGTTGTAGTGGTTTGCTGGCCTAAAATGGATTTTCTGATAGTAGATTGCACCATGACAAAGGTCTAGATTGTTCGATAAAATGAAGAAGTATTTAGGACTTACCGTAAGGGTGGTAGGTGGCCAGAAAGTGTTATCTCCCAGTGAGGGCACACGGTGACAAATTTTTGTATATGCACACGAACCTTTAAAAATCCAGCTAACGCTGTTGAGTGAAGATACTAGCTATCTGCCACAAATTATGGTTCAGGTTGCACTATTTGTCGAATTAAATCAGCCCAAGCTTTATGAAGACCTCAATGTCTTTCTAAAATTTTAATATGGTGCCTCACACCAGAAAGGAAGTTTATAAAACAAGGACTCACAAAGTTCCTTAATCCCATAGAGCGGGAGAAAATTTAAATTTGACAGGTAATAAATATAAAATTCCTAAATACTTCAAGTCTAGCCTTGGGTCTCTTTAATTTGTCTATTCAGGAAAGAGATGTATATGGTGCTATATACTTTCAACTATATCTGTTAGTGTATGGTCCATCCTGACCATAGCCTAATAAATACTGACAGTGGGACAAGGTTATCTTTACAACTAAATTGTGGGAAAATGTGGGAGAAAATTTATTCAAGGGGCTTAGAATTTTAGCAAGGGTTCTCTAAGAGTATTTATTAATATGTTTGAAACAAAACCGTAACAGTGGATAGTAACCATCAGTACGATAAGACAAAAACCTTTAGAAAACGCCTTTGAACTGATTCCACTAAATCAATATGTGTTCTATAAAACGGGTACCAAATAATACTACAATATTCAAGTTTCGAGCGTACAAGAGAATAATAGAGGCATTTTAAAGCAGCAACGTCATCAAAATTTGAGGAATTTCTAATAACAAAGCCCAATGTTTTATATGCAGTGTTAACCATTTGATTAATGTGATTGGAAAAAGATAATTTGTCATCCATGATAACTCCAAGGTCCTTAATACTATTGCAACGTTTAAGAACTGTAGCGTTGAGATCATAGTTAAATAAAATAGGTTGAGTTTTAAGAGTAAATGAGCATATTTTGCACTTGTCAACATTAATTGGCAATTGATTTTTTGAAAATGTAAAATTAGCAATAAATATTAATCTGAAAGTGAAACACAAGTTGTGCTATATGTCCTGGCTAGTGAGTGAAGTAATTTGGTGGCTGTGATAATTTTGCCGTAATTGTGACATATTGGCATAGTAACTGTGTGGCTAAAATTGAGGTCATCAAAATTTGAGGAATTTCTAATAACAAAGCCCAATGTTTTATATGCAGTGTTAACCATTTGATTAATGTGATTGGAAAAAGATAATTTGTCATCCATGATAACTCCAAGGTCCTTAATACTATTGCAACGTTTAAGAACTGTAGCGTTGAGATCATAGTTAAATAAAATAGGTTGAGTTTTAAGAGTAAATGAGCATATTTTGCACTTGTCAACATTAATTGGCAATTGATTTTTTGAAAATGTAAAATTAGCAATAAATATTAATCTGAAAGTGAAACACAAGTTGTGCTATATGTCCTGGCTAGTGAGTGAAGTAATTTGGTGGCTGTGATAATTTTGCCGTAATTGTGACATATTGGCATAGTAACTGTGTGGCTAAAATTGAGGTATTTTAACATTTATTTTAATTATTCTTGTGATTTTATGAGCAATGAAAATTATGTCACGCACTAGCGGGAAACTTTGTGAATACGTTGATATATAATAATAACCAATTATTTCAATTTTCTTGGAGTTCTGCGTTCTCCCTTGAAGCCCTGTAGGACGGTAAAAATATGTATACAAAATCCCAGCCTTAATGCCTGCGTTCTGCTAATTGTAAATTATACTTCCTCCTAGCATTGAGATTTTTTTTACCAATGAATTTTATGATTTGTACATAATTGTATAATTCATTCTTGTGTGAAATTTCATTCCTTGTCATTTGAAAATATGTTCAGCTTCGTTTCTTCCCATTTACTGCAACTTGTATTACTTTCTTCATCGTTTCATAACATAAATCAAGGTCACAGTTACCTCGTTTATTGATATTTTCAAGAACTTTTATAAATAAAATACGGTAATCACTATATAATATACTGAACTAGATTTAGTTGACAGTTAAATTGTATATAAACCGAACGTAACCTATATAATAAATTCTAACTACAAGTTTATGCTCAGAACAGTTAAACATTCGCAGTAATTGATTCATTGCCATATGCATGTAACTGATAGAGGTTTCCTCGCGAACTACTGAAGCCTTATATTCCACCTAGAATTCAATTCAGTGCGACAAGAACAAAAAAGAGAAAATGTCGTTAACTGAACCGTGGCAAAAACTTCCCCGACAAGGAAGTGCAAAGTGAAACCACCACGGTCTTATTCGATATATTTAAAAACCATTATGTTTCTCGTGTTACTGCTGGAATCGATGAGCTTAGGGCGGGCAGTATGCTAGTTGTGACTGATGGAAATTTAATGCTCTGTGTATCGTTTTTATTTTTTCGTTTTCGAGTTGCTCGATTTCGTACATGTCAGCAGTATTCGAGACACGAAATTCAAGGATCCGTAATAACTGAAATAAAGACATATTATCATTAAAAAAAATAATATTTCTTTTTTATTTAGATGAAGATATTTAAAACTGTCATTAGTACAAGAAAATAAAAATTAACATTATAAATTGTGGGTAATAAGTAACAGAGAATAAACAATATAATACCTTTGAAAAACATTTTAAATTTATTTTTAATATTAATATTTATTTACC
>JALDAQ010000209.1:0-16000 GCA_025584915.1 Monochamus saltuarius
ACCCTAAAATGTACCATATATGCATATTGTGCCCATCAAAACTGCAAGACATTTAAAATTACATCCGATTTGAAAAATTATGATGCTGAACGCGGTTATATGTTTAATGTTTTGAGTTCTGATTTAAATTATAACCATACTTATCAACTTACCAGGCACGTCAGAGGTGTAGAAAGAGTACTATTAGGCCAAAGATATTTGAATAAAAAACCTTCGGTAATGGCTATAGATGCGATTTTAAAATCGGACAGTAATTTAATTAAAGAGAGTAATTTACAAAAAATTAAGTCCAAAAGTGTATTCAAAAATATAAGATCTGAAACGCTGGCAAAATTAGATAGAGATAAAGATGACGTTATTGACTTACATTTAATGCGACGAGATAATCCTGATTATATTCAACAGACTGGTGAGCCAATGTATGCATATATCCATAGTAAAGAACAAATGGATATAATAAAATTTGCACTAAAAAAAAGTGGCAAAAAAATTACTGTACATATTGATGCCACAGGAAAAGTAATACGGCAACCTAAAATTTTAATTAATGAAAAACGAATTTTATTATATTCAGTTGTTATCCAAGTAGGAGACGAGTCTAACAAAACAGTATGTTCAGTATCTGATTTTATTTCTAGTATGCATGACATTGGCTCCATTTCAAGTTGGTTGAATCATTTTAAGTCATTCTGGCTATCATATAGTTCAAAATGGCCATTTTTCTACCATGTTGTTACATTCTTTATTATGGCAGAATTTAATTCAATTTTCTTGTCATTTAACGAACAAATATTTATTCATTACATTAATATTATATTTTTGAGAAAAAAAAATGAAAATATTACACATTTAGCTTTATGTTGCGCTCATATGATGAAAATATTTTCTTCTTGCATTAATAGTCATTACGAAAACAGTCACATTAAAAATATTTTAAAAGAAAGTTTTGCTTCTATATTTAATGTAAGAGAAATTCATCATATTGAAGAGTGGTTCCATAACTTAGTAATATTGACTTCTTCTAAGTATAAAGGCCTTGCGGTAGATCATGCAGAATCGGAACTTATTAGGCTAACAAACAATGAAATTACAAATGATAACTTATTAAATAACAAATTTAACGATGACTGTATGTGCTCTGAAACGTTAGATGTAATGGATGACAATGTAGATGAAAAGATGAGCCAATATAAAAATCGTTATTTTACATATATTTTGACAACAAAGAAAATCTGTAGTAAAAATATATGTAACGAAGGTACAGAAGATAAAAATCTCTATTACTCACCGGAATTTCTCCAAACAGTTTTAAAACGCTACATTACATACTTACCCTTATGGTCATCTGTAAAGCCGGCCACAGACTTCGTGATTTTTCATCGGTTGTCGGTTATCGTGCCGACCGTTCGGTCCAAAAACCGAAGTGTGTGGCCAAAAACCGTCACGATGGACCGTCACGATCAACCGACAGCCGAGCTTGATTTTCGTCGGTTCGGTGCGTCGGTCATCGTGCCAATACCGAAGTGTGGGTATTTCGTTCCATCTCATCGGTGCAAAATCAGTAACGTCCGTCATTGTGCGAAGACAACGTATTGTATCTTGTACATCGTGTAATAAAATGGAGTCAAAAAGCGACAGAGATTTCTTCTGATTCAAACTTCAGTTCATTTAATAAATTGATATGTGAAAAGCTGTTTTCAAAGGCCACTCTTTGCTACAAATCGATCTTTTTCTTTTATGCAAAATTTCACATTTAACTGCAACTGCCGCTGCCACTGCTAATTGCGTTCTATTCATTTTACTTTTAGCTGGTAGAAATAAACTGACCAAAACTGGCTACTTCGCACGAAGTCTGTGGGCTCATCGGGCGGCACCGACGGTGCGCACGATGACCGACAACCGATGAAAAATCACGAAGTCTGTGGCCGGCTTAACTGTAGGTGAAAGGTCATGTAACGCACCTATCGAGAGCTACTTTGGCATTGTCAAAAATAACATATTGCAACAATCACTGCAGATGAAATGCACTAGATTTATAAGAGAAATTAGAAAATACGTTCTAAGTGTTCATAAAACGCTTCAGTTTAACATTAATAAAAACTGCTGCGCAATAAAAAAAAGAAAACGAGACGTTTGTGAAGAAGGATGGGCTAAAAAGAAAAAGACGTGTCATTCATATTATAAGGGATTATATTCCAGTAAGTTAGAAAAAGAAAATAAACTTAATAATGTCGACTACGTTCGTTATTCGTTCCTTGCAAACGGTTTAATAGATAATTATAAATATTATGAAACACAAAGAAATATCCCTTATGTAATAGCAAAATATAGCTTCTTGAATAAAGACCCAGAACATCGTACTTTTCTGTTTGATGATTCTTATGTACGGTTAAATGAACCAGTTCACCATAACATTGAATCTGGCTGGTTAGATGGTTCACTAATAGTATTTTGTATAGAAATATTTAATCACGATTTAAATAATAATATACAAATAATGGAAGATTCCTTCAGCAGAGAAATATTTATGAATAAAAAACATATTCCTGATAATATTCCTAAACTTGAAGGTGTTAAAAAATTAATAATGCCTTACAATGTCAACAGTAATCACTGGGCTTTAATTTATGTTAATTTTGAAACAGGTACTTTCTTTTACTTGGATCCTGCAGGTAACAACGATAAGAAAATTAACAAAAAAATGACGGAATTTAAGAGATTTATACAAAAATACAAAAAAATTAACCCCTTGCAACATATTAATGATATAACCTCTACTGGATATATTAATATTCCACCACAACCGGATTCTTATAACTGTGGTATATTTACAATTTACTACGCGGAATGTATAATAAAAAATAAAGAAATTGAAATTAAATTTAATCCCAAAGACTATAGAATATTTTTAAAGAAATTGCTAATAACAAGATCTAGTTGTATGTCGGATTCATGCTTATATTGCGTCATTCTCAGGATATAAATAATCCTATGATATTATGTGAAATTTGCAACAGATTTATACATGTTAGTTGTATAAGAAATCGTGAGAAAGATTTTAAAGTTCCTCCAAGTGGTCAATATTATACCTGCAATATCTGCAAAAATTCAAAGTAAGTATAAAGTTACTTAATGAATATATTATGTACGTAACTATTACTGTCATTCAGCCAATAAATTAAATTACTTAAACAGTATAGCAATAATTTTAAATTTATATTTTTATACACGTGTTTGTAAATGTTATACAAAGAATAAAGCAGTATATACGATAAATATTCCTTAAATACATTTTAAGATCATCAGGCAAGAGATAATAAATACACATGATTTCTCTAGTGGTTTCTTAAATATCAAATACATCAGAAAATGTATATGACTAACACAGTAAATGCAATAAAGGTTTCTTAAGTACATTTTAAAATTCTCAGAAAGTATTACAATAAAAAATGAACGGTTCCTTAAATTTTATCAAGCTTCTGAGTACACTCAGTACAATACTAGTGTCTTAAAATAAATATAATAAATAGCGACACTAATACATACAAACACACACAAACTACTCCTTAAAAATATATCAATTTCCCCATCAATGAACTCATATAGTGAGACATTAAATAATATACTTATTGGTTCTTTAAAATAAATATTCTCAGGCAGTGAAACTAACACATATACAAACGGTTCCTTAAAAATATATCAAATTCCTCAGTGAGACACACACACATAGTAATAAATAAATATAATACAATACAATATTATAATACAATAAATATTATAATGGTTCCTTAAAATAAATATTATCACGTAGCGCAATAATACATACAAATGGTTCCTTAAAAATATAAAAATTTCTCCAATGAACTCATACAGTGAAGCAGTAAATAATATACTTACTGGTTCTTTAACATAAAAATTGTCAGGCAGTTGAACTAATACATACAAATGGTTCCTTAAAAATATATCAAATTCCTCAATAAATACATATAGTGAGACAATAAATATAATTCTGGTTCCTTAAAATAAATATCCTCAGGTAATAAAACTAATACATACAAACGGTGTCCTAAATATTTCCTTACTAAATGCACATGATGAGATAATAAATATAATCCTGGTTCCATCCTCAGGTACTGAAACTAATACATACAAACGATTCCTTAAAAATTTATAAATTTCCTCAGTAAGTACTTGAAGTGAGACAATAAATATAATACAGGTTCCTTAAAATAAATATCTTCAGATAATGAAACTAATACACAGAAACACAAACCAACGTTTTTTTCTAAATAAACTAATTAGTGAGAATAAATACAATACTAGTTCCTTAAAATAAAGATCCGGTAGTGAAACTAATACATACAAATGGTTCCTTAAAATAAATATCTTCAGATAATGAAACTAATACACAGAAACACCCAAATCTTAAACTAATCAGTAAATGCATAGAGTGAGAAAATAAACACAATACTGGTTCCTTATAATATATATTCTCAGGTAGTGAAACTAATACATACAAACACAAAAACGCTTTCCTCCATATATACGAAATTCCTCAGTATATATATATATATATATATATAGTGACTGTAAATATAAACTGGTTCCTTGAGCATATTGAAATGAATCGAACGAGACATCAAATAAACATATAAACAATGAAAGTATATTAACGGTGCGACAGAGGTGAGGTTAGGAATGGCAGGGGGTGGAGGTGGCCATAAGTGCGCGGCGGTCAAGGTATCGTTTTAAACAGTTCTTATCTTTAAATTGGTATATAAGTTGTACTGTATATTAGTAAATGTCCAGGTATATGTATATATAATGAAACAAACATATTTACGGTGCGGTAAAGGTGAGGATAGGAATGGCAGGGGGTGGAGGTGGCCATAAATGCGCGGCGGTCAAGGTATCGTTTTAAACAGTCCTTATCTTTAAATTGGTATATAAGCTGTACAGTATTTTAGTAAATCTCCAAGTAAATCTATATATAATGAAACAAATATATTTACGGTGCGGCAGAGGTGAGGTCAGGAATGGCAGGGGGTGGAGGTGGCCATAAATGCGCAGCGCTCAATGTATCTTATTAACAGGACACCCTTAACATTTAAATATATATGTATTGGTTTGTTAATTAATTTGAAATATACTGAAACAAATGAAAAATGGCTGAAATGGCTGGAGATAGGTGGAGGGTGGAGGGAAAAATATTTATAAGTATTGTGTGCATCTGCCTTTGAGGTATTTTGCGAAACACATTATTTTCAGATTTTTCTACCGCACGCCCCATCGGCCAAGGGGCCCTACTCGAGTTGAGTACATTTTTGCAATTGTGCCTTTTGGGATCGATAATATATGGTCCATTCTAGGTCCCCTGTGAATATTTTGTCCATATCTAATTTTACTGATTTTTTGTGTTAATTAGAATTCGATAGAACTTATATTTTTACAGCATTTGGCAATTTTAGAGGCCCTTTGGCGCTTGGTAAGGGCCCGAAGCGGCCCATTTTTGTTTTTAAGTGATTGCCACGGGTTTCTAGAAGCGAACCCTGTACATATTTTTGAGAGAAAAATTCCCAATTTTTCTGTAGCGACTAGCCTCCGATTTGGACGCTCCGTCACAGAGGTAAGAATGACGAGAAAAAAATCGATTTTTGATAAATACATATTTTTTGCAGAAATATTTATAAGTATTGTGTGCAACTGCCTTTAGGGTATTTTGCAAAAACATTAATTTCAGATTTTCGGGACCACTTTAACGTATTTTAATGAAATTTTCTATCGCACGCCCCATCGGCCAAGGGGCCCTACTCGAGTTGAGTAAATTTTTTTGCAATTGTGCCTTTTGGGATCGATAATATATGGTCCATTCTAGGTCCCCTGTGAATATTTTGTCCATATCTAATTTTACTGATTTTTTGTGTTAATTAGAATTCGATAGAACTTATATTTTTACAGCATTTGTCAATTTTAGAGGCCCTTTGGCTTGGTAAGGGCCCGAAGCGGCCCATTTTGTTTTTAAGTGATTGCCACGGGTTTCTAGAAGCGAACCCTGTACATATTTTTGAGAGAAAATTCCCAATTTTTCTGTAGCGCCTAGCCTCCGATTTGGACGCGCCGTCACAGGAGTAAGAATGAAGAGAAAATTCGATTTTTGATAAATACATATTTTTTTGCAGAAAAATATTTATAAGTATTGTGTGCAACTGCCTTTAGGTATTTTGCGAAAAACATTAATTTCAGATTTTTCGGGACCACTTTAACGTATTTTAATGAGTTTTTCTATCGCACGCCCCATCGGCCAAGGGGCCCTACTCGAAGTTGAGTACATTTTTTTGCAATTGTGCCTTTTGGGATCGATAATATATGGTCCATTCTAGGTCCCCTGTGAATATTTTGTCCATATCTAATTTTACTGATTTTTTGTGTTAATTAGAATTCGGTAGAACTTATATTTTTACAGCATTTGGCAATTTTAGAGGCCCTTTGCCGCTTGGTAAGGGCCCAAAGCGGCCCATTTTTGTATAAAAGCGATTGCCACGGGTTTCTAGAAGTGAACCCTGTATATATTTTTGAGAGAAAAATTTCCTATTTTTCTGTAGCGACTAGCCTCCGATTTGGTCGCGCGGTCACAGAGGTGAAGAATGGAAGAGAAAAATTCGATTTTTGATAAATACATATTTTTTTGCAGAAAATATTTATAAGTATTTTGTGCATGTGCCTTTCAGGTATTTTGCAAAAACATTATTTTCACATTTTTCGGGACCACTTTAGCGTATTTTAATTGAATTTTCTATCGCACGCCCCATCGGCCAAGGGGCCCTACTCGAGTTGAGTACATTTTTGCAATTGTGCCTTTTGGGATCGATAATATATGGTCCATTCTAGGTCCCCTGTGAATATTTTGTTCATATCAAATTTTACTGATTTTTGTGTTAATTAGAATTCGATAGAACTTATATTTTTACAGCATTTGGAAATTTTAGAGGCCCTTTGGCGCTTGGTAAGGGCCCGAAGCGGCCCATTTTTGTTTTTAAGTGATTGCCACGGGTTTCTAGAAGCGAACCCTGTACATATTTTTGAGAGAAAAATTCCCAATTTTTCTGTAGCGACTAGCCTCCGATTTGGACGCTCCGTCACAGAGGTAAGAATGACGAGAAAAAAATCGATTTTTGATAAATACATATTTTTTTTTGCAGAGAAATATTTATAAGTATTGTGTGCAACTGCCTTTAGGTATTTTGCAAAAACATTAATTTCAGATTTTTCGGGACCACTTTAACGTATTTTAATGAGATTTTCTATCGCACGCCCCATCGGCCAAGGGGCCCTACTCGAGTTGAGTACATTTTTTTGCAATTGTGCCTTTTGGGATCGATAATATATGGTCCATTCTAGGTCCCCTGTGAATATTTTGTCCATATCTAATTTTACTGATTTTTTGTGTTAATTAGAATTCGATAGAACTTATATTTTTACAGCATTTGGCAATTTTAGAGGCCCTTTGCCACTTGGTAAGGGCCCAAAGCGGCCCATTTTTGTATAAAAGCGATTGCCACGGGTTTCTAGAAGCGACCCCTGTACATATTTTTGAGGGAAAAATTCCCAATTTTTCTGTAGCGACTACCCTCCGATTTGGTCGCGCCGTCACAGGAGTAAGAATGAAGAGAAAATTCGAT
Source organism: Monochamus saltuarius (assembly GCA_025584915.1). Taxonomy (NCBI): domain Eukaryota; kingdom Metazoa; phylum Arthropoda; class Insecta; order Coleoptera; family Cerambycidae; genus Monochamus; species Monochamus saltuarius. Next base: position 7,680 of record JALDAQ010000209.1, read on the forward strand.
TTTTGATAAATACATATTTTTTTGCAGAAAAATATTTATAAGTATTTTGTGCATGTGCCTTTCAGGTATTTTGCAAAAAACATTATTTTCACATTTTTCGGGACCACTTTAACGTATTTTAATTGAATTTTCTATCGCACGCCCCATCGGCCAAGGGGCCCTACTCGAGTTGAGTACATTATTCTGCACTTGTCCCTTTTGGGACCGATAATATATGGTCCATACTAGGTCCACTGTGAATATTTTGTCCATATATAATTTTACTGACTTTTTTTGTTAATTAGAATTCTGTAGAAATTATATTTTTACAGCATTTGTCAATTTTATAGCACATTTGTCGCTTGGTAAGGGCCCGAAGCTGCACATTTTTTTTTTTAAGTGATTGCCACGGGTTTCTAGAAGCGAACCCTGTACATATTTTTGAGAGAAAATTCCCAATTTTTCTGTAGCGACTAGCCTCCGATTTGGTCGCGCCGGTCACAGGAGTGAAGAATGAAGAGAAAAATTCGATTTTTGATAAATACATATTTTTTTGCAGAAAAATATTTATAAGTATTTTGTGCATGTGCCTTTCAGGTATTTTGCAAAAACATTATTTTCAGATTTTCGGGACCACTTTAACGTATTTTAATGGAATTTTCTATCGCACGCCCCATCGGCCAAGGGGCCCTACTCGAGTTGAGTACATTTTTTTTGCAATTGTGCCTTTTGGGATCGATAATATATGGTCCATTCTAGGTCCCCTGTGAATATTTTGTCCATATCTAATTTTACTGATTTTTTGTGTTAATTAGAATTCGATAGAACTTATATTTTTACAGCATTTGGCAATTTTAGAGGCCCTTTGGCTTGGTAAGGGCCCGAAGCGGCCCATTTTTGTTTTTAAGTGATTGCCACGGGTTTCTAGAAGCGAACCCTGTACATATTTTTGAGAGAAAATTCCCAATTTTTCTGTAGCGACTAGCCTCCGATTTGGACGCTCCGTCACAGGAGTAAGAATGACGAGAAAAATCGATTTTTGATAAATACATATTTTTTTGCAGAGAAATATTTATAAGTATTGTGTGCAAACTGCCTTTAGGGTATTTTGCGAAAAACATTAATTTCAGATTTTTCGGGACCACTTTAACGTATTTTAATGAGATTTTCTATCGCACGCCCCATCGGCCAAGGGGCCCTACTCGAGTTGAGTACATTTTTTTGCAATTGTGCCTTTTGGGATCGATAATATATGGTCCATTCTAGGTCCCTGTGAAAATTTTGTCCATATCTAATTTTACTGATTTTTTGTGTTAATTAGAATTCGGTAGAACTTATATTTTTACAGCATTTGGCAATTTTAGAGGCCCTTTGCCGCTTGGTAAGGGCCCAAAGCGGCCCATTTTTGTATAAAAGCGATTGCCACGGGTTTCTAGATGTGAACCCTGTATATATATTTTTGAGAGAAAAATCTCCAATTTTTCTGTAGCGACTAGCCTCCGATTTGTATGCGCCGTCACAGAGGCAAGAATGACGAGAAAAAATCGATTTTTGATATTTTTTTTTGCAGAAAAATATTTATAAGTATTTTGTGCATGTGCCTTTCAGGTATTTTGCAAAAAACATTATTTTCACATTTTTCGGGACCACTTTAACGTATTTTAATTGAATTTTCTATCGCACGCCCCATCGGCCAAGGGGCCCTACTCGAGTTGAGTACATTTTTTTGCAATTGTGCCTTTTGGGATCGATAATATATGGTCCATTCTAGGTCCCCTGTGAATATTTTGTCCATATCTAATTTTACTGATTTTTTGTGTTAATTAGAATTCGATAGAACTTATATTTTTACAGCATTTGGCAATTTTAGAGGCCCTTTGGCGCTTGGTAAGGGCCCGAAGCGGCCCAGTTTTGTTTTTAAGTGATTGCCACGGGTTTCTAGAAGCGAACCCTGTACATATTTTTGAGAGAAAATTTCCAATTTTTCTGTAGCGACTAGCCTCCGATTTGGACGCGCCGTCACAGGAGTAAGAATGAAGAGAAAAATTCGATTTTTGATAAATACATATTTTTTTTGCAGAAAAATATTTATAAGTATTTTGTGCATGTGCCTTTCAGGTATTTTGCAAAAAACATTATTTTCAGATTTTTCGGGACCACTTTAACGTATTTTAATGGAATTTTCTATCGCACGCCCCATCGGCCAAGGGGCCCTACTCGAGTTGAGTAAATTTTTTTGCAATTGTGCCTTTTGGGATCGATAATATATGGTCCATTCTAGGTCCCCTGTGAATATTTTGTCCATATCTAATTTTACTGATTTTTTGTGTTAATTAGAATTCGATAGAACTTATATTTTTACAGCATTTGGCAATTTTAGAGGCCCTTTGGCGCTTGGTAAGGGCCCGAAGCGGCCCATTTTGTTTTTAAGTGATTGCCACGGGTTTCTAGAAGCGAACCCTGTACATATTTTTGAGAGAAAATTCCCAATTTTTCTGTAGCGACTAGCCTCCGATTTGGTCGCGCGGTCACAGAGGTGAAGAATGAAGAGATAAATTCGATTTTTGATAAATACATTTTTTTTGCAGAAAAATATTTATAAGTATTGTGTGCATGTGCCTTTCAGGTATTTTGCAAAAAACATTATTTTCAGATTTTTCGGGACCACTTTAACGTATTTTAATGGAATTTTCTATCGCACGCCCCATCGGCCAAGGGGCCCTACTCGAGTTGAGTACATTTTTTTTGCAATTGTGCCTTTTGGGATCGATAATATATGGTCCATTCTAGGTCCCCTGTGAATATTTTGTCCATATCTAATTTTACTGATTTTTTGTGTTAATTAGAATTCGATAGAACTTATATTTTTACAGCATTTGGCAATTTTAGAGGCCCTTTGGCGCTTGGTAAGGGCCCGAAGCGGCCCATTTTTGTTTTTAAGTGATTGCCACGGGTTTCTAGAAGCGAACCCTGTACATATTTTTGAGAAAAATTCCCAATTTTCTGTAGCGACTAGCCTCCGATTTGGACGCTCCGTCACAGAGGTAAGAATGACGAGAAAAATCGATTTTTGATAAATACATATTTTTTTGCAGAGAAATATTTATAAGTATTGTGTGCAACTGCCTTTAGGTATTTTGCAAAAACATTAATTTCAGATTTTTCGGGACCACTTTAACGTATTTTAATGAGATTTTCTATCGCACGCCCCATCGGCCAAGGGGCCCTACTCGAGTTGAGTACATTTTTGCAATTGTGCCTTTTGGGATCGATAATATATGGTCCATTCTAGGTCCCCTGTGAATATTTTGTCCATATCTAATTTTACTGATTTTTTGTGTTAATTAGAATTCGATAGAACTTATATTTTACAGCATTTGGCAATTTTAGAGGCCCTTTGGCGCTTGGTAAGGGCCCGAAGCGGCCCATTTTTGTTTTTAAGTGATTGCCACGGGTTTCTAGAAGCGAACCCTGTACATATTTTTGAGAGAAGAATTCCCAATTTTTCTGTAGCGACTAGCCTCCGATTTGGACGCTCCGTCACAGAGGTAAAAATGACGAGAAAAAAATCGATTTTTGATAAATACATATTTTTTTTGCAGAGAAATATTTATAAGTATTGTGTGCAACTGCCTTTCGGGTATTTTGCGAAAAACATTAATTTCAGATTTTTCGGGACCACTTTAACGTATTTTAATGAGATTTTCTATCGCACGCCCCATCGGCCAAGGGGCCCTACTCGAGTTGAGTACATTTTTTTGCAATTGTGCCTTTTGGGATCGATAATATATGGTCCATTCTAGGTCCCTGTGAATATTTTGTTCATATCTAATTTTACTGATTTTTGTGTTAATTAGAATTCGATAGAACTTATATTTTACAGCATTTGGCAATTTTAGAGGCCCTTTGGCGCTTGGTAAGGGCCCGAAGCGGCCCATTTTGTTTTTAAGTGATTGCCACGGGTTTCTAGAAGCGAACCCTGTACATATTTTTGAGAAAAATTCCCAATTTTTCTGTAGCGACTAGCCTCCGATTTGGACGCGCCGTCACAGGAGTAAGAATGAAGAGAAAATTCGATTTTTGATAAATACATATTTTTTTGCAGAAAAATATTTATAAGTATTTTGTGCATGTGCCTTTCAGGTATTTTGCAAAAACATTATTTTCAGATTTTTCGGGAACAATTTAACGTATTTTAATGGAATTTTCTATCGCACGCCCCATCGGCCAAGGGGCCCTACTCGAGTTGAGTAAATTTTTTTTGCAATTGTGCCTTTTGGGATCGATAATATATGGTCCATTCTAGGTCCCCTGTGAATATTTTGTTCATATCTAATTTTACTGATTTTTTGTGTTAATTAGAATTCGATAGAATTTATATTTTTACAGCATTTGGAAATTTTAGAGGCCCTTTGGCGCTTGGTAAGGGCCCGAAGCGGCCCATTTTTGTTTTTAAGTGATTGCCACGGGTTTCTAGAAGCGAACCCTGTACATATTTTTGAGAGAAGAATTCCCAATTTTTCTGTAGCGACTAGCCTCCGATTTGGACGCTCCGTCACAGGAGTAAGAATGAAGAGAAAATTCGATTTTTGATAAATACATATTTTTTTGCAGAGAAATATTTATAAGTATTGTGCAACTGCCTTTCGGGTATTTTGCGAAAAACATTAATTTCAGATTTTTCGGGACCACTTTAACGTATTTTAATGAGATTTTCTATCGCACGCCCCATCGGCCAAGGGGCCCTACTCGAGTTGAGTACATTTTTTTGCAATTGTGCCTTTTGGGATCGATAATATATGGTCCATTCTAGGTCCCCTGTGAATATTTTGTTCATATCTAATTTTACTGATTTTTTGTGTTAATTAGAATTCGATAGAACTTATATTTTTACAGCATTTGGAAATTTTAGAGGCCCTTTGGCGCTTGGTAAGGGCCCGAAGCGGCCCATTTTTGTTTTTAAGTGATTGCCACGGGTTTCTAGAAGCGAACCCTGTACATATTTTTGAGAGAAAAATTTCCCAATTTTTCTGTAGCGACTAGCCTCCGATTTGGACGCTCCGTCACAGAGGTAAGAATGACGAGAAAAAATCGATTTTTGATAAATACATATTTTTTTGCAGAGAAATATTTATAAGTATTGTGTGCGTCTGCCTTTGAGGTAGTTTGCGAAAAACTTCACTTCACTATTCAGATTGTTCGCGACAGCTTTATCGTATTTTATTGAGATTTTCTGCCGCACTTGCCACCGGCCAAGGGCCCTACTCGAGTTGAGTTCATTTTTGCAATTGTGCTTTTAGGGATCGATAATATATAGACCATTTTAGGTCCCCTGTGTCCATATTTAATTTTATTTATTTTTTGCAGTACATAGTATTCGATGAAACTACGAATTTTGTAGTATACAGCACTTCTCTCCGGCCAACGTTAATTAATATTATATTAATCTTTATTAACATTGTATCATGTATTCGATATCTAGATATGAGAATTTCATGAATTTTACGGGATATTATGGTTTGTCGATGAAGCTGAATGTATGTATTGAGCGCGCGGCATGGCTTCCACTGTTAACCGTGGTGCTATTGCCGCGTGCTTCGATCGGAGGCTGGCCGGCCGGAGGCCAACCTAACCACGGTCTACATTCATTGAACATCCACACCGATATATTCAGTACATCTTGTGGATGTACAGAAACATCCATGGACATTTGAAGGGAATTGCCAGGGCCCAAATCTTGTAGATATCTTACCAAAACTCGGTTACACAGTATCAGTGAGATATAAGTGGCGCCACCTGTCGGCTATTAATATACATATAATTGACTGAATCGTTTCGTTATTTTAATAAAAAAGCATATTTCGTTGCATCGCAACTTTTCTTTTGTAAATTATGTAACTTGCACCAAGTACTAATATGTAACGTCACAGAAACTTTTTGCGGTTCACTTATAACAAACTATCTAGTTACAACATTCATATGAAATATTCTAGCAAACGTGCATTTACTTTACAGTGTAAAATTGCATATTTAAAATGAATGCAACTTTGTTAAAATGTTATGTAAGGTCTCTTGTTTAGTGGGTAAATTCATGTCCCTAAAGGATATTCACGCAATATCCATGGCAAACATAAAAATATGTATGTTCCAGTTAGAATGTCCATAAGACGTCCACTATGAACAATATAAATGCACGTCCCTTTAGGATATTTATGTAATATCCTTAGGCAACATAAACATATATATGTTCCATATAGAATGCCCATAAGACGTCCAATATGAACAGAAAAATGCACGTCCCATTAGCAGATTCATGAAATGGGAACCAAAAAATAAGTATGTTCAATTAAGAGTGTCCATAGGACGTCAACGATTAACAGTATAAATGCACGTTCCTAAATGAGATTCATATAATGTCCATCACCACCAAAAAATATGTATATTCCACTTAAAATGTCTACAGGACGTCCACTACGAACAGTACAAAAATGCACGTCCCTATATAATATTTGTGCAATATCCATTGCGAACATAAAAGTAGGTACGTCCTATTTTGAGTGTCCATAGGACATCCAGGATGAACAGTATAAATGCACGTCCCTTTAGGATATTTATGTAATATCCATGGCAAACATAAAAATATGTACGTTCTTAAAGAATGTCCATTGTACGTTCACGATGAACATTATAAATGTACATCCTATCAGGATATTCTTTGGATGAGTTTTACAAGCATAGAAATAAACACGTCGCATTAGAGAGTTCAAAGGACATTCTTGATGAACAGTAAATATGCACATCCCTCAAGGATGTTCGTAGAACATCCACAATGCACATAAATATTAATACGTCTGTTTGAGACATTCATAGGATATCCCCAACAAGCATAAAAATATGTATGTCCTTTGAGGATGTTTGTAGAACATCCACAATTATCATAATATTTTTTATCCCAATAGGATATCCATCTAACATCCACAGTGGTTGTATTATAATTTACATCTTATTCGGATGGCCATATTACGTCCATTCATATATACTGGACGTCCATGGATGACTCGGACCTTATGTGGACATCCTCTGGACATTGAATGCTACTAGGGAAGCTTCCTGATATTCCCGAACATCTTGGGTTACTGGAAATCTTTCAAGTATGTCAAAATCCGATTCCAGCTCTTCTCTAGTGCTAGCTTCTTGTTATTCTCGAACAACTTGGGTTACTGGAAATCTTTCAAGTATATCGAAATTAGATTCCAACTCTTCTCTAGTGCTAGCTTCTTGATATTCCCGAACAACTTGGGTTACTGGAAATCTTTCAAGTATATTGAAATCCGTTTCTAGTTCTTCTCTAACAGAAGCTTCTTGATATTCGTTCGTAGATTCGTCAGGATCAGAGTCATCCGAAGAATAATCAACAAGTTTGACTTTACTAGGCGAAAACATGATACTAAATATGAAGCACTTGATCACATGAATATCGCACAACTAATGAATCAGATGCAAATATACAAATAGTGCACCTCGCACCCTTTCATTGGTATTTAGATCGAGTACCTGTGTCGCGGCAAAAAACGCCGTCGCCGTGCCGTGTTGCGACCGGGCACAGCCAAGATGGCACCAAGCTTATAGCGGCACGCGTACTCAAACCAGTGCCGTAACAACTAAATCACCCTGTATATTTAAAGTCAAACCATTTATGCTTTTGTTACTTTTTTAAAAACAAAATGTTTGTTTCTGAGTATTTTTCGTTACACATTTAATTAAACAATTAAGTAGGGGCGCAAAATTAAAACCTTGCCTATTGTAAAATTTCTTCTAGTTACGGCACTGACTCAAACGAACGCCTGGCGACGATTACATAACCATAATGGGAAAATTCGTTATCGATTCATAATTAACACGATTTAATTTCTACAAACCTGAGCTTGTAAAGCGGGCATTACACTAACAATTTAATGCCGAAGACATTGATGAATTAATTCATCAATTTCTTCAAGGCCGCACTTTGCTTTTACATGTGTTCAGGGCTTTGTCAAGTTTCTTAACAATTTTGATGTCAGATGTCACCCTTACCAACCTAAAAGTAATTTTAACTTTTATATCATTTCCATTTGTATACGAAACAAAAACTGTTAAAAATGAAAAGTAACTTTAATAATTATATTTTAAGGCAAAAAAGTGAAAAATAATTAAAAAAGCTTCCATTGCATTTATTATTGCTACTGCTCGGTTACTGGTTAAATATTTACATTTATTTTAGATTGGTATTCCTGAATTAAGTCGTCAATAACTTGACGAAGTTCTTCATCAATTTATTTGACGCCCAAGTTTTAGTATTACAT
>JALDAQ010000021.1:0-86148 GCA_025584915.1 Monochamus saltuarius
GCAATCGTATCCCACAATCAAAGTACCCCCCTGCACAGCCCTACCATAAGACTCAACATCAAGAGACAGTTTAGCCTGAAACATATTTCTGTTCTTTTTCAAGTGACAAATTTCAATAACGCTTAGAGAAGACCCTTCCACGAAAATATGCTGATTCTGCTTTTTCAAAAACATTGACAATTCATCAGGTTCATGCTTCATAGTGAGACCAGATATTCTTATTCGCGGGTTTAATGATCCAAGTTCCTTAACAACATAGTTTTCCGCTAACTTATCGTCAGCTAGTTGTTTAAATTTTACAATTTCTTCTTTACTGGAGCAACCTACGACAACACCACCATCACGAACATTTTTAATTTTATATACGTTTAGGCTCGTTTTAACCGGATTTATGTTTTGAAAAATTTCAGACCTACTTTTAGCGTAAGTTTGTGAAGAGTCTCTAGGTTTAATAATAACGGAATTCAAATTAGGATTCTTCACAGCTGCAGAATATGATAATTTTTCGTTATTTGCAAGACTATAGTCAGGCATCTTTTTAACAGCAGCTTCAACCATTACATGTAAATCATCCTTTAATGAAGTGAAAGAAACATTCATTTTCTTCTTGAATTAAGTTGATCTTCAGCAAGACTTAAAATATCCGTATTAAAGTTTTTCTTTAGAGCGACCAAATTACTGTCAATATTAACAACACTATCCTGTAACTTATTCATATTAGCTGTTTCTACGACTTGACATTTCATATGGCAGGAATCACACACATACAAAAGATTTTTATGTTTCTGTATAGTTTTAAAATCAGAGTCGGTCAATCCAACGCAAGAGTAATGGAACCACTTGCCACACGAAAACAGCAGCGATATATTATGACTTGACGAAAGCCTTTGATGTAATAGACCATACTTTGTTGCTTGGTAAACTGGAGGCTTATGGTGTAACAGGACTAACGATTAAATGGATAAAATCATACTTAGAAAATAGAGAACAGTTTGTACAATTAAAGGGCACACAAAATGGTATAGGAAATGTACCGTTTAGGTCAAAAAACTTAAAAATTTCAAGGGGCGTACCCCAGGGGGGTGTACTTTCCCCATTTTTATTTCTTGTCTTTTGTAATGATATGTGTACCAATGTGGAAGGCCCAGATGCAAGCCTTTGTCAATTTGCAGATGACTCCTCTATGAGAATAAAAGGGAAAACAGAAAATCAACTAATTGAAAATTGCAATCAAGCAGTAAAAGATATGCAAAACTGGTGTAAAAATAATAATTTGATACTTAATCCATCTAAATCAGTAATAGTAGAATTTAATAACATACATTCCAAACCAGAAGATAAATCAATATTAGTAAAATCAGACAAAAAGTCCATCAGAGTAGAGCCATCTGTAAAATTTCTACAATTGACAATTGACAATTGATGACAATTGATGACATTGGTTGACAATTGATAAAAACTTGGACACAGCACATAGATCAGGTTGTCAAACAACTGAACACTGCGCATTATGCCATATTAAATCTAAAACAACAAGTAAATACGCACACACTAATATTATATTACTATGCATTTGTGCAAACTAGATTAACATATGGTATTATGCTATGGGGTGGGTCCACTGAGTTAGAAAGGGCATTCATTACACAAAAGAGAATAATAAGAACTATATGTAGTGCAGAATATACAGAACACTGTGCACCATTATTTGTTAAATTGGGGATAATGACTGTCTATTCTCTGTATATGTACCAGGTTTCATGGTATGTCATGCGGAATGGTCAGGAGTTTGAAACCAATAATCAAATAAGTAGAGGAGTTAAGACAAGAAAGGGGAATGGACTAAGTATACCTCTACATAACACGGCCCTGTATAAAAGATCCCCAAAATCTGTGTGTGTAAATATCTATAACAATCTCCCGGACTACATAAAAACGAACAAAGGCCAAATAGAGCTAAAATTGAATTAAAAAACTTTTACACCCGAAATCCGTTATATTCTATTGGTGAATATTTGGAAAAAAAATATAATATTGTGATTATGATAGTATTTTAATATTTATATCTAATATGTGTAAATGTTTATATTGTTTGTTTAAAATGTTTAAATGTTTGTTTGTCATATACAAGACCTATACACAATGTATTTATATTTAAATTGATTTATTGACTTGTCCAAAAAATGTACTTTTATATGGATGTATAATAAATGAAATGAAATGAGATCCCTCACAGCCGACTAAAGAATCTGACTTAGATCGTCGACATTTAGCACAATCCGACATTGACAAGATGTGTGCAATTTATATACTCCCGGGTGAGGAATGTAGCAAAAACTTAAGAAATGGAATTGCTGCCAAAGAACAGCACTCAGTAGAGCCTCAAATACACACTAAAATATTGCGATAGAGCACGTACCTTCAATTGCAACGGCTTATGGAACACTTGTTATACCAACTAGTGCAAACTTAACAAATAAATTTGACTTAGAACTTAGAAAAACGCTGATATAGATTGCTCACTTCAAAACACACCAGAAGATACCAACTGCACATCTATATATCTATATTATTTTATTAAGTACACAGTGTTTATAAAAGCAAATTAAATTTTAAACGGCGAATACTTTATTTGGTAGTTGGTTCTTTTTTGAGAAATGATTTTAAATAATAAAATGTGTTTTGCAATAAGAATTTTTATTATATTACAAAGGAAATTGTTACTTAAGAACTATTAATAAGTAATATTATTATTAATAAACCTCTGTATCAAAATCAGTATCTCCATTAAAGCCATCTATATCATCCTCAATACTATTATTGTCGACCGTGAGGTTCTTATACAATTCTTGAAGATGGTCAGGAATGAGTTTCAGGTATGACTTAATATCTTCTAGTTTTTTCTCAGAAATTGGTTTTCCATTAGGCCATAGGACGCTCATATTCCAAAAATTTTCGGTAACTGCTGTTCTACGTTTTATATTTTTTTGTAAGTTAATTTTTCTGTGGTGGGCCTCTTTAAAATCTGTTTTATAAAACAGAAGAGGCTCAGTTTTGTTTATTTTTATTTCCTTGATATTAAGCCGGCTTATTTTCTCATTGTGAGTATTTACTTTTCTATTAGTAATTTTTGTCTCAATTTCCTTAGTTGAAAAAAAATCTTCTTTTTTCATTCTTTCAACAATAAAGTGCTTCTTTTTTCTGCAGGCTTTAATTAAACTAATATTAAATTTCATGTAAAAAAACAGGCGTGACGATTTGTCATTCCGCAAAAAAGAACCAAACGACAACATAATTGTCTTTGGTTCTTATTTGCGTAAATATATGTTATTGGTTCCATATTGCATAAAAATCTTTTTAGTTATGCATTTCACAATAACGAATTCTATGATAAAATCGCATTACAGTTAAAATTTTGTGTTGGAATCTTTTTGCGAAAAGAGATACTTGTATTCTGGTCACAAAACAGTAGAAACAGGAAATTTGAAAAATTGGCGGTTAGTACCTTATTGCATATCTACGTTCATATAGGGAAACAACCGGTGTGAAGATACAACACGGTTAACATTTAACATATATTTAAGATATGAGATATCCTACATAAAACATTTATTTTTGTAATTTTCTCAATTTGAACGTAATAAACTTTGTTACCGCTGGAACTCAAACAATACATAACAGATACACTTGTAGCTCGTGCATCATGAAGAAGTGACAAAAAACACTTTTACAAAAGTCTTTGAATCCTATGGCATCCACTCGCAAACCGCCGGAGGGGTGGAAATTAGGGTAAATTGAATATTAGATATTTGGAAAATGGAAACCCGTAATTTTGACAGGATGAAACTCTTTAAGTAATTACTTTATGAAATTATGAATTTTCTGATATCACTGTCACCCACTCCCAAGCCGTCGGAGGGGTGGAAATTGGGGTAAATTGAATATTAGATATTTCTAAAATGAAAACCCGTCATTTTAACAGGCTGAAACCCTTTAAGTAAGTAGTTTATAAAATTATAAACTTTCTGATACTAGTGTCACACACTCACAAGCCGTCAGAGAGGTGGAAATTGGGGTAAATTGTATATTAGATATTTCTAAAATGGAGAGCCGTCATTTTAACAGGCTGAAACTCTTTAAGTAATTACTTTATAAAATTATGAACTTTCTGATACCAATGTCATCCACTCGCAAGCCGTCGGAGGGGTGGAAATTGGGGTAAATATAATATTAGATATTTTTAAAATGGAAACCCGTCATTTTAGCAGGCTGAAACTCTTTAAGTAATTACTTTATATAATTATGAATTTTCTGATACCAGTGTCACCCACTCGCAAACCGTCGGAGTGGAAATTGGGGTAAATTGAATATTAGATATTTCTAAAATGGAAACCTGTCATTTTAACAGACTGAAACTATTTAAGTAATTACTTTATACAATTATCAACTCTCTGATACCAATGTCATCCACTAGCAAGCCGTCGGAGGGGTGGAAATTGGGGTATATAAAATATTAGATATTTCTAAAATGCAAACCCGCCATTTTAACAGGCTGAAACTCTTTAAGTAATTACTTTATAAAATTATGAACTTTCTGATACCAGCGGCACCCACTCGCAAGCCGTTGGAGAAGTGGAAATTGGGGTAAATTGAATATTAGATATTTCTAAATTGGAAACCCGACATTTTAACAAGCTGAAACTCTTTATGTAAGTACTTTATATAATTATGAATTTTTGTGATACCAGTGGCACTCACTCGCAAACCATCGGAGGGGTGGAAATTGGGGTAAATTGAATATTACATATTTCTAAAATGGAAACCCGTCATTTTAACAGGCTGAAATTGGGTAGGTAATTACTTTACAAAAATATCAATTTTCTGATGCCAGTGGCATCCACTCGCAAGCCGTCAGAGGGTCGGAAATTGGGGTAAATTGAAAATTCGATATTTCTAAAATTGAAACCCGTCATTCTAACAGGCTGAAATTCGGTAGGTAATTACTTTATAAAAATATCAATTTTCTGATGCCAGTGGCGTTTACTCGCAAGCCGTCAGAGGGTCGGAAATTGGGCTAAATTGAAAATTCGATATTTATAAAGTGATTATCTACCGAATTTCAGCCTGTTAAAATGACGGGTTTCCATTTTAGAAATATCGAATTTTTTATTTACCCCAATTTCCGACCCTCTGACGGCTTGCGAGTGGATGCCACCAGCATCAGATACTTGATATTTTTATAAAGTAATTACCTAAAGAATTTCACCCTGTTAAAATGACGGGTTTCCATTTTAGAAATATCGAATTTTCAATTTACCCCAATTTCCGACCCTCTGACGGCTTGCGAGTGGATGCCACCAGCATCACCTACTTGATATTTTTATAAAGTAATTACCTAAAGAATTTCACCCTGTTAAAATGACGGGTTTCCATTTTAGAAATATCGAATTTTCAATTTACCCCAATTTCCGACCCTCTGACGGCTTGCGAGTAAATGCCACTGGCATCAGAAACTTGATATTTTTATAAAGTAATTACCTACCCAATTTCAGCCTGTTAAAATGACGGGTTTCCATTTTAGAAATATCGAATTTTTTATTTACCCCAATTTCCGACCCTCTCACGGCTTGGGAGTGGATGCCACTGGCATCAGCAAATTGATATTTTTATAAAGTCATTACCTAAAGAATTTCAGCCTGTTAAAATGACGGGTTTCCATTTTAGAAATATCGAATTTTCTATTTACCCCAATTTCCGACCTTCTGACGGCTTGCGAGTGGATGCCACTGACAACAGCAAAATGATATTTTTATAAAGTAATTGCCTAAAGATTTTCAGCCTGTTAAAATGACGGGTTTCCATTTTAGAAATATCGAATTTTTAATTTACCCCAATTTCCGACCCTCTGACGGCTTGCGAGTGGATGCCACTGGCATCAGCAAATTGATATATTTATAAAGTAATTACCTAAAGAATTTCAGCCTGTTAAAATGACGGGTTTCCATTTTAGAAATATCGAATTTTTAATTTACCCCAATTTCCGACCCTCTGACGGCTTGCGAGTGGATGCCACTGGCATCAGAAAATTGATATTTTCATAAAGTAATTACCTAAAGAATTTCAGCCTGTTAAAATGACGAGTTTCCATTTTAGAAATATCGAATTTTTAATTTATCCCAATTTCCAACCCTCTGACGGCTTGCGAGTAAATACCACTGGCATCAGAAACTTGATATTTTTATAAAGTAATTACCTAAAGAATTTCAGCCTGTTAAAATGACGGGTTTCCATTTTAGAAATATCGAATTTTTAATTTACCCCACTTTCCGACCCTCTGACGGCTTGCGAGTGGATGCCATTGGCATCAGAAACTTGATATTTTTATAAAGTAATTACCTAAAGAATTTCAGCCTGTTAGAATGACGGGTTTCCATTTTAGAAATATCGAATTTTTAATTTACCCCAATTTCCGACCCTCTGACGGCTTGCGAGTGGATGCCACTGGCATCAGCAAATTGATATATTTATAAAGTAATTACCTAAAGAATTTCAGCCTGTTAAAATGACGGGTTTCCATTTTAGAAATATCGAATTTTTAATTTACTCCAATTTCCGACCCTCTGACGGCTTGCGAGTGGATGCCACTGGCATCAGAAAATTGATATTTTTATAAAGTAATTACCTAAAGAATTTCAGCCTGTTAGAATGACGGGTTTCCATTTTAGAAATATCGAATTTTTAATTTACCCCAATTTCCGGCCCTCTGACGGCTTGCGAGTGGATGCCACTGGCATCAGCAAATTGATATATTTATAAAGTAATTACCTAAAGAATTTCAGCCTGTTAAAATTACGGGTTTCCATTTTAGAAATATCGAATTTTTAATTTACTCCAATTTCCGACCCTCTGACGGCTTGCGAGTGGATGCCACTGGCATCAGAAAATTGATATTTTTATAAAGTAATTACCTAAAGAAATTCAGCCTGTTAGAATGACGGGTTTCCATTTTAGAAATATCGATTTTTCAATTTACCCCAATTTCCGACCCTCTGACGGCTTGCGAGTGGATGCCACTGGCATCAGCAAATTGATATATTTATAAAGTAATTACCTAAAGAATTTCAGCCTGTTAAAATGACGGGTTTCCATTTTAGAAATATCGAATTTTTAATTTACTCCAATTTCCGACCCTCTGACGGCTTGCGAGTGGATGCCACTGGCATCAGAAAATTGATATTTTTATAAAGTAATTACCTAAAGAAATTCAGCCTGTTAGAATGACGGGTTTCCATTTTAGAAATATCGAATTTTTTATTTACCCCAATTTCCGACCCTCTGACGGCTTGCGAGTGGATGCCATTGGCATCAGAAACTTGATAATTTTATAAAGTAATTACCTAAAGAATTTCAGCCTGTTAGAATGACGGGTTTCCATTTTAGAAATATCGAATTTTTAATTTACCCCAATTTCCGACCCTCTGACGGCTTGCGAGTGGATGCCACTGGCATCAGCAAATTGATATACTTATAAAGTAATTACCTAAAGAATTTCAGCCTGTTAAAATGACGGGTTTCCATTTTAGAAATATCGAATTTTTAATTTACTCCAATTTCCGACCCTCTGACGGCTTGCGAGTGGATGCCACTGGCATCAGAAAATTGATATTTTTATAAAGTAATTACCTAAAGAAATTCAGCCTGTTAGAATGACGGGTTTCCATTTTAGAAATATCGAATTTTCAATTTACCCCAATTTCCGACCCTCTGACGGCTTGCGAGTAAATGCCACTGGCATCAGAAACTTGATATTTTTATAAAGTAATTACCTAAAGAATTTCAGCCTGTTAAAATTACGGGTTTCCATTTTAGAAATATCGAATTTTTTATTTACCCCAATTTCCGACCCTCTGACGGCTTGCGAGTGGATGCCATTGGCATCAGAAACTTGATACTTTAATAAAGTAATTACCAAAAGAATTTCAGCCTGTTAGAATGACGGGTTTCCATTTTAGAAATATCGAATTTTTAATTTACCCCAATTTCCGACCCTCTGACGGCTTGCGAGTGGATGCCACTGGCATCAGAAAATTGATATTTTTATAAAGTAATTACCTACACAATTTCAGCCTGTTAAAATTACGGGTTTCCATTTTAGAAATATCGAATTTTCAATTTACCCCAATTTCCGACCCTCTGACGGCTTGCGAGTAAATGCCACTGGCATCAGAAACTTGATATTTTTATAAAGTAATTACCTAAAGAATTTCAGCCTGTTAAAATTACGGGTTTCCATTTTAGAAATATCGAATTTTTTATTTACCCCAATTTCCGACCCTCTGACGGCTTGCGAGTGGATGCCATTGGCATCAGAAACTTGATATTTTTATAAACTAATTACCTAAAGAATTTCAGCCTGTTAGAATGACGGGTTTCCATTTTAGAAATATCGAATTTTTAATTTACCCCAATTTCCGACCCTCTGACGGCTTGCGAGTGGATGCCACTGGCATCAGAAAATTGATATTTTTATAAAGTAATTTCCTAAAGAATTTCAGCCTGTTAAAATGACGGGTTTCCATTTTAGAAATATCGAATTTTTAATTTACCCCAATTTCCGACCCTCTGACGGCTTGCAAGTGGATGCCACTGGCATCAGAAAATTGATATTTTTATAAAGTAATTACCTAAAGAATTTCAGCCTGTTAGAATGACGGGTTTCCATTTTAGAAATATCGAATTTTTAATTTACCCCAATTTCCGACCCTCTGACGGCTTGCGAGTAAATGCCACTGGCATCAGAAAATTGATATTTTTATAAAGTAATTACCTAAAGAATTTCAGCCTGTTAAAATTACGGGTTTCCATTTTAGAAATATCGAATTTTTTATTTACCCCAATTTCCGACCCTCTGACGGCTTGCGAGTGAATGCCACTGGCATCAGAAACTTGATATTTTTATAAAGTAATTACCTAAAGAATTTCAGCCTGTTAGATTGACGGGTTTCCATTTTAGAAATATCGAATTTTTAATTTACTCCAATTTCCGACCCTCTGACGGCTTGCGAGTGGATGCCACTGGCATCAGAAAATTGATATTTTTATAAAGTAATTACCTAAAGAAATTCAGCCTGTTAGAATGACTGGTTTCCATTTTAGAAATATCGAATTTTCAATTTACCCCAATTTCCGACCCTCTGACGGCTTGCGAGTAAATGCCACTGGCATCAGAAAATTGATATTTTTATAAAGTAATTACCTAAAGAATTTCAGCCTGTTAAAATTACGGGTTTCCATTTTAGAAATATCGAATTTTTAATTTACCCCAATTTCCGACCCTCTGACGGCTTGCGAGTGGATGCCATTGGCATCAGAAACTTGATATTTTTATAAAGTAATTACCTAAAGAATTTCAGCCTGTTAAAATTACGGGTTTCCATTTTAGAAATATCGAATTTTTTATTTACCCCAATTTCCGACCCTCTGACGGCTTGCGAGTGGATGCCACTGGCATCAGAAAATTGATATTTTTATAAAGTAATTACCTAAAGAATTTCAGCCTGTTAGATTGACGGGTTTCCATTTTAGAAATATCGAATTTTTAATTTACTCCAATTTCCGACCCTCTGACGGCTTGCGAGTGGATGCCACTGGCATCAGCAAATTGATATATTTATAAAGTAATTACCTAAAGAATTTCAGCCTGTTAAAATGACGGGTTTCCATTTTAGAAATATCGAATTTTTAATTTACTCCAATTTCCGACCCTCTGACGGCTTGCGAGTAAATGCCACTGGCATCAGAAACTTGATATTTTTATAAAGTAATTACCTAAAGAATTTCAGCCTGTTAAAATGACGGGTTTCCATTTTAGAAATATCGAATTTTTAATTTACTCCAATTTCCGACCCTCTGACGGCTTGCGAGTGGATGCCACTGGCATCAGAAAATTGATATTTTTATAAAGTAATTACCTAAAGAAATTCAGCCTGTTAGAATGACGGGTTTCCATTTTAGAAATATCGAATTTTTAATTTACCCCAATTTCCGACCCTCTGACGGCTTGCGAGTGGATGCCACTGGCATCAGCAAATTGATATATTTATAAAGTAATTACCTAAAGAATTTCAGCCTGTTAAAATGACGGGTTTCCATTTTAGAAATATCGAATTTTTAATTTACTCCAATTTCCGACCCTCTGACGGCTTGCGAGTGGATGCCACTGGCATCAGAAAATTGATATTTTTATAAAGTAATTACCTAAAGAAATTCAGCCTGTTAGAATGACGGGTTTCCATTTTAGAAATATCGAATTTTCAATTTACCCCAATTTCCGACCCTCTGACGGCTTGCGAGTGGATGCCACTGGCATCAGAAAATTGATATTTTTATAAAGTAATTACCTAAAGAATTTCAGCCTGTTAAAATGACGGGTTTCCATTTTAGAAATATCGATTTTTCAATTTATCCCAATTTCCGACCCTCTGACGGCTTGCGAGTAAATGCCACTGGCATCAGAAACTTGATATTTTTATAAAGTAATTACCTAAAGAATTTCAGCCTGTTAAAATGACGGGTTTCCATTTTAGAAATATCGAATTTTTTATTTACCCCACTTTCCGACCCTCTGACGGCTTGCGAGTGGATGCCATTGGCATCAGAAACTTGATATTTTTATAAAGTAATTACCTAAAGAATTTCAGCCTGTTAGAATGACGGGTTTCCATTTTAGAAATATCGAATTTTTAATTTACCCCAATTTCCGACCCTCTGACGGCTTGCGAGTGGATGCCACTGGCATCAGCAAATTGATATATTTATAAAGTAATTACCTAAAGAATTTCAGCCTGTTAAAATGACGGGTTTCCATTTTAGAAATATCGAATTTTTAATTTACTCCAATTTCCGACCCTCTGACGGCTTGCGAGTGGATGCCACTGGCATCAGAAAATTGATATTTTTATAAAGTAATTACCTAAAGAAATTCAGCCTGTTAGAATGACGGGTTTCCATTTTAGAAATATCGAATTTTTAATTTACCCCAATTTCCGACCCTCTGACGGCTTGCGAGTGGATGCCACTGGCATCAGCAAATTGATATATTTATAAAGTAATTACCTAAAGAATTTCAGCCTGTTAAAATGACGGGTTTCCATTTTAGAAATATCGAATTTTTAATTTACTCCAATTTCCGACCCTCTGACGGCTTGCGAGTGGATGCCACTGGCATCAGAAAATTGATATTTTTATAAATTAATTACCTAAAGAAATTCAGCCTGTTAGAATGACGGGTTTCCATTTTAGAAATATCGAATTTTTTATTTACCCCAATTTCCGACCCTCTGACGGCTTGCGAGTGGATGCCATTGGCATCAGAAACTTGATATTTTTATAAAGTAATTACCTAAAGAATTTCAGCCTGTTAGAATGACGGGTTTCCATTTTAGAAATATCGAATTTTTAATTTACCCCAATTTCCGACCCTCTGACGGCTTGCGAGTGGATGCCACTGGCATCAGCAAATTGATATATTTATAAAGTAATTACCTAAAGAATTTCAGCCTGTTAAAATAACGGGTTTCCATTTTAGAAATATCGAATTTTAATTTACTCCAATTTCCGACCCTCTGACGGCTTGCGAGTGGATGCCACTGGCATCAGAAAATTGATATTTTTATAAAGTAATTACCTAAAGAAATTCAGCCTGTTAGAATGACGGGTTTCCATTTTAGAAATATCGAATTTTCAATTTACCCCAATTTCCGACCCTCTGACGGCTTGCGAGTAAATGCCACTGGCATCAGAAACTTGATATTTTCATAAAGTAATTACCTAAAGAATTTCAGCCTGTTAAAATTACGGGTTTCCATTTTAGAAATATCGAATTATTTATTTACCCCAATTTCCGACCCTCTGACGGCTTGCGAGTGGATGCCATTGGCATCAGAAACTTGATATTTTTATAAAGTAATTACCTAAAGAATTTCAGCCTGTTAGAATGACGGGTTTCCATTTTAGAAATATCGAATTTTTAATTTACCCCAATTTCCGACCCTCTGACGGCTTGCGAGTGGATGCCACTGGCATCAGAAAATTGATATTTTTATAAAGTAATTACCTAAAGAATTTCAGCCTGTTAAAATTACGGGTTTCCATTTTAGAAATATCGAATTTTCAATTTACCCCAATTTCCGACCCTCTGACGGCTTGCGAGTAAATGCCACTGGCATCAGAAACTTGATATTTTATAAAGTAATTACCTAAAGAATTTCAGCCTGTTAAAATTACGGGTTTCCATTTTAGAAATATCGAATTTTTTATTTACCCCAATTTCCGACCCTCTGACGGCTTGCGAGTGGATGCCATTGGCATCAGAAACTTGATATTTTTATAAAGTAATTACCTAAAGAATTTCAGCCTGTTAGAATGACGGGTTTCCATTTTAGAAATATCGAATTTTTAATTTACCCCAATTTCCGACCCTCTGACGGCTTGCGAGTAGATGCCACTGGCATCAGAAAATTGATATTTTTATAAAGTAATTACCTAAAGAATTTCAGCCTGTTAAAATGACGGGTTTCCATTTTAGAAATATTGAATTTTTTATTTACCCCAATTTCCGACCCTCTGACGGCTTGCGAGTGGATGCCACTGGTATCAGAAAATTGATATGTTTATAAAGTAATTACCTAAAGAAATTCAGCCTGTTAGATTGACGGGTTTCCATTTTAGAAATATCGAATTTTCAATTTACCCCAATTTCCGACCCTCTGACGGCTTGCGAGTAGATGCCACTGGCATCAGAAAATTGATATTTTTATAAAGTAATTACCTAAAGAATTTCAGCCTGTTAAAATGACGTGTTTCCATTTTAGAAATATCGAATTTTTTATTTACCCCAATTTCCGACCCTCTGACGGCTTGCGAGTGGATGCCACTGGCATCAGAAAATTGATATTTTTATAAAGTAATTACCTAAAGAATTTCAGCCTGTTAGATTGACGGGTTTCCATTTTAGAAATATCGAATTTTTAATTTACCCCAATTTCCGACCCTCTGACGGCTTGCGAGTGGATGCCACTGGTATCAGAAAATTGATATGTTTATAAAGTAATTACCTAAAGAATTTCAGCCTGTTAGAATGACTGGTTTCCATTTTAGAAATATCGAATTTTCAATTTACCCCAATTTCCGACCCTCTGACGGCTTGCGAGTAAATGCCACTGGCATCAGAAACTTGATATTTTTATAAAGTAATTACCTAAAGAATTTCAGCCTGTTAAAATTACGGGTTTCCATTTTAGAAATATCGAATTTTTTATTTACCCCAATTTCCGACCCTCTGACGGCTTGCGAGTGGATGCCATTGGCATCAGAAACTTGATATTTTTATAAAGTAATTACCTAAAGAATTTCAGCCTGTTAAAATTACGGGTTTCCATTTTAGAAATATCGAATTTTTTATTTACCCCAATTTCCGACCCTCTGACGGCTTGCGAGTGGATGCCACTGGCATCAGAAAATTGATATTTTTATAAAGTAATTACCTAAAGAATTTCAGCCTGTTAGATTGACGGGTTTCCATTTTAGAAATATCGAATTTTTAATTTACCCCAATTTCCGACCCTCTGACGGCTTGCGAGTGGATGCCACTGGCATCAGCAAATTGATATATTTATAAAGTAATTACCTAAAGAATTTCAGCCTGTTAAAATGACGGGTTTCCATTTTAGAAATATCGAATTTTTAATTTACTCCAATTTCCGACCCTCTGACGGCTTGCGAGTAAATGCCACTGGCATCAGAAACTTGATATTTTTATAAAGTAATTACCTAAAGAATTTCAGCCTGTTAAAATGACGGGTTTCCATTTTAGAAATATCGAATTTTTAATTTACTCCAATTTCCGACCCTCTGACGGCTTGCGAGTGGATGCCACTGGCATCAGAAAATTGATATTTTTATAAAGTAATTACCTAAAGAATTTCAGCCTGTTAGAATGACGGGTTTCCATTTTAGAAATATCGAATTTTTAATTTACCCCAATTTCCGACCCTCTGACGGCTTGCGAGTGGATGCCACTGGCATCAGCAAATTGATATATTTATAAAGTAATTACCTAAAGAATTTCAGCCTGTTAAAATGACGGGTTTCCATTTTAGAAATATCGAATTTTTAATTTACTCCAATTTCCGACCCTCTGACGGCTTGCGAGTGGATGCCACTGGCATCAGAAAATTGATATTTTTATAAAGTAATTACCTAAAGAAATTCAGCCTGTTAGAATGACGGGTTTCCATTTTAGAAATATCGAATTTTCAATTTACCCCAATTTCCGACCCTCTGACGGCTTGCGAGTGGATGCCACTGGCATCAGCAAATTGATATATTTATAAAGTAATTACCTAAAGAATTTCAGCCTGTTAAAATGACGGGTTTCCATTTTAGAAATATCGAATTTTTAATTTACCCCAATTTCCGACCCTCTGACGGCTTGCGAGTGGATGCCACTGGCATCAGAAAATTGATATTTTCATAAAGTAATTACCTAAAGAAATTCAGCCTGTTAAAATGACGGGTTTCCATTTTAGAAATATCGATTTTTCAATTTATCCCAATTTCCGACCCTCTGACGGCTTGCGAGTAAATGCCACTGGCATCAGAAACTTGATATTTTTATAAAGTAATTACCTAAAGAATTTCAGCCTGTTAAAATGACGGGTTTCCATTTTAGAAATATCGAATTTTTTATTTACCCCACTTTCCGACCCTCTGACGGCTTGCGAGTGGATGCCACTGGCATCAGAAAATTGATATTTTTATAAAGTAATTACCTAAAGAATTTCAGCCTGTTAGAATGACGGGTTTCCATTTTAGAAATATCGAATTTTTAATTTACCCCAATTTCCGACCCTCTGACGGCTTGCGAGTGGATGCCACTGGCATCAGCAAATTGATATATTTATAAAGTAATTACCTAAAGAATTTCAGCCTGTTAAAATGACGGGTTTCCATTTTAGAAATATCGAATTTTTAATTTACTCCAATTTCCGACCCTCTGACGGCTTGCGAGTGGATGCCACTGGCATCAGCAAATTGATATTTTTATAAAGTAATTACCTAAAGAATTTCAGCCTGTTAGAATGAAGGGTTTCCATTTTAGAAATATTGCGTTTTTAATTTACCCCAATTTCCGACCCTCTGACGGCTTGCGATGGATGCCACTGGCATCAGCAAATTTATATTTTTATAAAGTAATTACCTAAAGAATTTCAGCCTGTTAAAATGACGGGTTTCCATTTTAGAAATATCGAATTTTTAATTTACTCCAATTTCCGACCCTCTGACGGCTTGCGAGTGGATGCCACTGGCATCAGAAAATTGATATTTTTATAAAGTAATTACCTAAAGAAATTCAGCCTGTTAGAATGACGGGTTTCCATTTTAGAAATATCGAATTTTTTATTTACCCCAATTTCCGACCCTCTGACGGCTTGCGAGTGGATGCCATTGGCATCAGAAACTTGATATTTTTATAAAGTAATTACCTAAAGAATTTCAGCCTGTTAGAATGACGGGTTTCCATTTTAGAAATATCGAATTTTTAATTTACCCCAATTTCCGACCCTCTGACGGCTTGCGAGTGGATGCCACTGGCATCAGCAAATTGATATATTTATAAAGTAATTACCTAAAGAATTTCAGCCTGTTAAAATGACGGGTTTCCATTTTAGAAATATCGAATTTTTAATTTACTCCAATTTCCGACCCTCTGACGGCTTGCGAGTGGATGCCACTGGCATCAGAAAATTGATATTTTTATAAAGTAATTACCTAAAGAATTTCAGCCTGTTAGAATGACGGGTTTCCATTTTAGAAATATCGAATTTTCAATTTACCCCAATTTCCGACCCTCTGACGGCTTGCGAGTGGATGCCACTGGCATCAGCAAATTGATATATTTATAAAGTAATTACCTAAAGAATTTCAGCCTGTTAAAATTACGGGTTTCCATTTTAGAAATATCGAATTTTTTATTTACCCCAATTTCCGACCCTCTGACGGCTTGCGAGTGGATGCCATTGGCATCAGAAACTTGATATTTTTATAAAGTAATTACCTAAAGAATTTCAGCCTGTTAGAATGACGGGTTTCCATTTTAGAAATATCGAATTTTTAATTTACCCCAATTTCCGACCCTCTGACGGCTTGCGAGTGGATGCCACTGGCATCAGAAACTTGATATTTTTATAAAGTAATTACCTAAAGAATTTCAGCCTGTTAAAATTACGGGTTTCCATTTTAGAAATATCGAATTTTCAATTTACCCCAATTTCCGACCCTCTGACGGCTTGCGAGTGGATGCCACTGGCATCAGAAAATTGATATTTTTATAAAGTAATTACCTAAAGAATTTCAGCCTGTTAAAATGACGGGTTTCCATTTTAGAAATATCGAATTTTTAATTTACCCCAATTTCCGACCCTCTGACGGCTTGCGAGTGGATGCCACTGGCATCAGAAACTTGATATTTTTATAAAGTAATTACCTAAAGAATTTCAGCCTGTTAAAATTACGGGTTTCCATTTTAGAAATATCGAATTTTCAATTTACCCCAATTTCCGACCCTCTGACGGCTTGCGAGTGGATGCCACTGGCATCATCAAATTGATATTTTGATAAAGTAATTACCTAAATAATTTCAGCCTGTTAAAATTACGGGTTTCCATTTTAGAAATATCGAATTTTTAATTTACCCCAATTTCCGACCCTCTGACGGCTTGCGAGTGGATGCCATTGGCATCAGAAACTTGATATTTTTATAAAGTAATTACCTAAAGAATTTCAGCCTGTTAGAATGACGGGTTTCCATTTTAGAAATATCGAATTTTTAATTTACCCCAATTTCCGACCCTCTGACGGCTTGCGAGTGGATGCCACTGGCATCAGAAAATTGATATTTTTATAAAGTAATTACCTAAAGAATTTCAGCCTGTTAAAATGACGGGTTTCCATTTTAGAAATATCGAATTTTTAATTTACCCCAATTTCCGACCCTCTGACGGCTTGCGAGTGGATGCCACTGGTATCAGAAAATTGATATGTTTATAAAGTAATTACCTAAAGAAATTCAGCCTGTTAGATTGACGGGTTTCCATTTTAGAAATATCGAATTTTTCATTTACCCCAATTTCCGACCCTCTGACGGCTTGCGAGTAGATGCCACTGGCATCAGAAAATTGATATTTTTATAAAGTAATTACCTAAAGAATTTCAGCCTGTTAAAATTACGGGTTTCCATTTTAGAAATATCGAATTTTTTATTTACCCCAATTTCCGACCCTCTGACGGCTTGCGAGTGGATGCCACTGGCATCAGCAAATTGATATATTTATAAAGTAATTACCTAAAGAATTTCAGCCTGTTAAAATGACGGGTTTCCATTTTAGAAATATCGAATTTTTAATTTACTCCAATTTCCGACCCTCTGACGGCTTGCGAGTGGATGCCACTGGCATCAGAAAATTGATATTTTTATAAAGTAATTACCTAAAGAAATTCAGCCTGTTAGAAAGACGGGTTTCCATTTTAGAAATATCGAATTTTCAATTTACCCCAATTTCCGACCCTCTGACGGCTTGCGAGTAAATGCCACTGGCATCAGAAACTTGATATTTTTATAAAGTAATTACCTAAAGAATTTCAGCCTGTTAAAATTACGGGTTTCCATTTTAGAAATATCGAATTTTTTATTTACCCCAATTTCCGACCCTCTGACGGCTTGCGAGTGGATGCCACTGGCATCAGAAAATTGATATTTTTATAAAGTAATTACCTAAAGAAATTCAGCCTGTTAGAATGACGGGTTTCCATTTTAGAAATATCGAATTTTCAATTTACCCCAATTTCCGACCCTCTGACGGCTTGCGAGTAAATGCCACTGGCATCAGAAAATTGATATTTTTATAAAGTAATTACCTAAAGAATTTCAGCCTGTTAAAATTACGGGTTTCCATTTTAGAAATATCGAATTTTTATTTACCCCAATTTCCGACCCTCTGACGGCTTGCGAGTGGATGCCATTGGCATCAGAAACTTGATATTTTTATAAAGTAATTACCTAAAGAATTTCAGCCTGTTAGAATGACGGGTTTCCATTTTAGAAATATCGAATTTTTAATTTACCCCAATTTCCGACCCTCTGACGGCTTGCGAGTGGATGCCACTGGCATCAGCAAATTGATATTTTTATAAAGTAATTACCTAAAGAATTTCAGCCTGTTAAAATGACGGGTTTCCATTTTAGAAATATCGAATTTTTAATTTACCCCAATTTCCGACCCTCTGACGGCTTGCGAGTGGATGCCACTGGCATCAGAAAATTGATATTTTCATAAAGTAATTACCTAAAGAAATTCAGCCTGTTAGAATGACGGGTTTCCATTTTAGAAATATCGAATTTTCAATTTACCCCAATTTCCGACCCTCTGACGGCTTGCGAGTAAATGCCACTGGCATCAGAAACTTGATATTTTTATAAAGTAATTACCTAATGAATTTCAGCCTGTTAAAATGACGGGTTTCCATTTTAGAAATATCGAATTTTTTATTTACCCCAATTTCCGACCCTCTGACGGCTTGCGAGTGGATGCCATTGGCATCAGAAAGTTGATATTTTTATAAAGTAATTACCTAAAGAATTTCAGCCTGTTAGAATGACGGGTTTCCATTTTAGAAATATCGAATTTTTAATTTACCCCAATTTCCGACCCTCTGACGGCTTGCGAGTGGATGCCACTGGCATCAGAAAATTGATATATTTATAAAGTAATTACCTAAAGAATTTCAGCCTGTTAAAATGACGGGTTTCCATTTTAGAAATATCGAATTTTTAATTTACCCCAATTTCCGACCCTCTGACGGCTTGCGAGTGGATGCCACTGGCATCAGAAAATTGATATTTTCATAAAGTAATTACCTAAAGAAATTCAGCCTGTTAGAATGACGGGTTTCCATTTTAGAAATATCGAATTTTCAATTTACCCCAATTTCCGACCCTCTGACGGCTTGCGAGTAAATGCCACTGGCATCAGAAACTTGATATTTTTATAAAGTAATTACCTAAAGAATTTCAGCCTGTTAAAATTACGGGTTTCCATTTTAGAAATATCGAATTTTTTATTTACCCCAATTTCCGACCCTCTGACGGCTTGCGAGTGGATGCCATTGGCATCAGAAACTTGATATTTTATAAAGTAATTACCTAAAGAATTTCAGCCTGTTAGAATGACGGGTTTCCATTTTAGAAATATCGAATTTTTAATTTACCCCAATTTCCGACCCTCTGACGGCTTGCGAGTGGATGCCACTGGCATCAGAAAATTGATATTTTTATAAAGTAATTACCTACAAAATTTCAGCCTGTTAAAATGACGGGTTTCCATTTTAGAAATATCGAATTTTTTATTTACCCCAATTTCCGACCCTCTGACGGCTTGCGAGTGGATGCCATTGGCATCAGAAACTTGATATTTTTATTAAGTAATTACCTAAAGAATTTCAGCCTGTTAGAATGACGGGTTTCCATTTTAGAAATATCGAATTTTTAATTTACCCCAATTTCCGACCCTCTGACGGCTTGCGAGTGGATGCCACTGGCATCAGAAAATTGATATATTTATAAAGTAATTACCTAAAGAATTTCAGCCTGTTAAAATGACGGGTTTCCATTTTAGAAATATCGAATTTTTAATTTACCCCAATTTCCGACCCTCTGACGGCTTGCGAGTGGATGCCACTGGCATCAGAAAATTGATATTTTAATAAAGTAATTACCTAAAGAATTTCAGCCTGTTAGAATGACGGGTTTCCATTTTAGAAATATCGAATTTTCAATTTACCCCAATTTCCGACTCTCTGACGGCTTGCGAGTAAATGCCACTGGCATCAGAAACTTGATATTTTTATAAAGTAATTACCTAAAGAATTTCAGCCTGTTAGAATGACGGGTTTCCATTTTAGAAATATCGAATTTTCAATTTACCCCAATTTCCGACCCTCTGACGGCTTGCGAGTAAATGCCACTGGCATCAGAAACTTGATATTTTTATAAAGTAATTACCTACCAAATTTCAGCCTGTTAAAATTACGGGTTTCCATTTTAGAAATATCGAATTTTTTATTTACCCCAATTTCCGACCCTCTGACGGCTTGCGAGTGGATGCCACTGGCATCAGAAACTTGATATTTTTATAAAGTAATTGCCTAAAGAATTTCAGCCTGTTAGAATGACGGGTTTCCATTTTAGAAATATCGAATTTTTAATTTACCCCAATTTCCGACCCTCTGACGGCTTGCGAGTGGATGCCACTGGCATCAGAAACTTGATATTTTTATAAAGTAATTACCTAAAGAATTTCAGCCTGTTAAAATTACGGGTTTCC
Source organism: Monochamus saltuarius (assembly GCA_025584915.1). NCBI lineage: Eukaryota > Metazoa > Arthropoda > Insecta > Coleoptera > Cerambycidae > Monochamus > Monochamus saltuarius. The sequence continues at coordinate 20,442 of JALDAQ010000021.1, forward strand.
ATTTTAGAAATATCGAATTTTTAATTTACCCCAATTTCCGACCCTCTGACGGCTTGCGAGTAAATGCCACTGGCATCAGAAACTTGATATGTTTATAAAGTAATTACCTAAAGAATTTCAGCCTGTTAAAATTACGGGTTTCCATTTTAGAAATATCGAATTTTATATTTACCCCAATTTCCGACCCTCTGACGGCTTGCGAGTTGTTGCCACCGGCATCAGAAACTTGATACTTTTATAAAGTAATTACCTAAAGAATTTCAGCCTGTTAGAATGACGGGTTTCCATTTTAGAAATATCGAATTTTTAATTTACCCCAATTTCCGACCCTCTGACGGCTTGCGAGTGGATGCCACTGGCATCAGAAAATTGATATTTTTATAAAGTAATTACCTAAAGAATTTCAGCCTGTTAAAATGACGGGTTTCCATTTTAGAAATATCGAATTTTTAATTTACTCCAATTTCCGACCCTCTGACGGCTTGCGAGTGGATGCCACTGGTATCAGAAAATTGATATTTTTATAAAGTAATTACCTAAAGAATTTCAGCCTGTTAGAATGACGGGTTTCCAGTTTAGAAATATCGAATTTTTAATTTACCCCAATTTCCGACCCTCTGACGGCTTGCGAGTGGATGCCACTGGCATCAGAAAATTGATATTTTTATAAAGTAATTACCTAAAGAATTTCAGCCTGTTAAAATGACGGGTTTCCATTTTAGAAATATCGAATTTTTTATTTACCCCAATTTCCGACCCTCTGACGGCTTGCGAGTGGATGCCATTGGCATCAGAAACTTGATATTTTTATAAAGTAATTACCTAAAGAATTTCAGCCTGTTAGAATGACGGGTTTCCATTTTAGAAATATCGAATTTTTAATTTACCCCAATTTCCGACCCTCTGACGGCTTGCGAGTGGATGCCACTGGCATCAGCAAATTGATATATTTATAAAGTAATTACCTAAAGAATTTCAGCCTGTTAAAATGACGGGTTTCCATTTTAGAAATATCGAATTTTTAATTTACTCCAATTTCCGACCCTCTGACGGCTTGCGAGTGGATGCCACTGGCATCAGAAAATTGATATTTTTATAAAGTAATTACCTAAAGAAATTCAGCCTGTTAGAATGACGGGTTTCCATTTTAGAAATATCGAATTTTCAATTTACCCCAATTTCCGACCCTCTGACGGCTTGCGAGTAAATGCCACTGGCATCAGAAAATTGATATTTTTATAAAGTAATTACCTAAAGAATTTCAGCCTGTTAAAATTTCGGGTTTCCATTTTAGAAATATCGAATTTTTAATTTACCCCAATTTCCGACCCTCTGACGGCTTGCGAGTGGATGCCACTAGCATCAGAAAATTGATATTTTTATAAAGTAATTACCTAAAGAATTTCAGCCTGTTAAAATGACGGGTTTCCATTTTAGAAACATCGAATTTTTAATTTACCCCAATTTCCGACCCTCTGACGGCTTGCGAGTGGATGCCACTGGCATCAGAACATTGAAATTTTTATAAAGTAATTACCTAAAGAATTTCAGCCTGTTAAAATGACGGGTTTCCATTTTAGAAATATCGAATTTTCAATTTACCCCAATTTCCGACCCTCTGACGGCTTGCGAGTAAATGCCTTTGGCATCAGAAACTTGATATTTTTATAAAGTAATTACCTAAAGAATTTCAGCCTCTTAAAATTACGGGTTTCCATTTTAGAAATATCAAATTTTTTATTTACCCCAATTTCCGACCCTCTGACGGCTTGCGAGTGGATGCCATTGGCATCAGAAACTTGATATTTTTATAAAGTAATTATCTAAAGAATTTCAGCCTGTTAGAATGACGGGTTTCCATTTTAGAAATATCGAATTTTTAATTTACCCCAATTTCCGACCCTCTGACGGCTTGCGAGTAAATGCCACTGGCATCAGAAAATTGATATTTTTATAAAGTAATTACCTAAAGAATTTCAGCCTGTTAAAATTACGGGTTTCCATTTTAGAAATATCGAATTTTTATTTACCCCAATTTCCGACCCTCTGACGGCTTGCGAGTGGATGCCACTGGCATCAGCAAATTGATATATTTATAAAGTAATTACCTAAAGAATTTCAGCCTGTTAAAATGACGGGTTTCCATTTTAGAAATATCGAATTTTTAATTTACTCCAATTTCCGACCCTCTGACGGCTTGCGAGTGGATGCCACTGGCATCAGAAAATTGATATTTTAATAAAGTAATTACCTAAAGAAATTCAGCCTGTTAGAATGACGGGTTTCCATTTTAGAAATATCGAATTTTCAATTTACCCCAATTTCCGACCCTCTGACGGCTTGCGAGTAAATGCCACTGGCATCAGAAACTTGATATTTTTATAAAGTAATTACCTAAAGAATTTCAGCCTGTTAAAATTACGGGTTTCCATTTTAGAAATATCGAATTTTTTATTTACCCCAATTTCCGACCCTCTGACGGCTTGCGAGTGGATGCCACTGGCATCAGAAAATTGATATTTTTATAAAGTAATTACCTAAGAAATTTCAGCCTGTTAAAATGACGGGTTTCCATTTTAGAAATATCGAATTTTCAATTTACCCCAATTTCCGACCCTCTGACGGCTTGCGAGTAGATGCCACAGGCATCAGAAAATTGATATTTTTATAAAGTAATTACCTAAAGAATTTCAGCCTGTTAAAATGACGGGTTTCCATTTTAGAAATATTGCGTTTTTAATTTACCCCAATTTCCGACCCTCTGACGGCTTGCGATGGATGCCACTGGCATCAGCAAATTTATATTTTTATAAAGTAATTACCTAAAGAATTTCAGCCTGTTAGAATGACGGGTTTCCATTTTAGAAATATCGAATTTTTAATTTACCCCAATTTCCGACCCTCTGACGGCTTGCGAGTGGATGCCACTGGCATCAGCAAATTGATATTGTTTTAAAGTAATTACCTAAAGAATTTCAGCCTGTTAAAGTGAAGGGTTTCCAATTTAGAAATATTGAGTTTTTAATTTACCCCAATTTCCGACCCTCTGACGGCTTGCGAGTGGATGCCACTGGCATCAGAAAATTGATATTTTTATAAAGTAATTACCTAAAGAATTTCAGCCTGTTAGAATGACGGGTTTCCATTTTAGAAATATCGAATTTTCAATTTACCCCAATTTCCGACCCTCTGACGGCTTGCGAGTAAATGCCACTGGCATCAGAAACTTGATATTTTTATAAAGTAATTACCTAAAGAATTTCAGCCTGTTAAAATTACGGGTTTCCATTTTAGAAATATTGAATTTTTTATTTACCCCAATTTCCGACCCTCTGACGGCTTGCGAGTGGATGCCACTGGTATCAGAAAATTGATATGTTTATAAAGTAATTACCTAAAGAAATTCAGCCTGTTAGATTGACGGGTTTCCATTTTAGAAATATCGAATTTTCAATTTACCCCAATTTCCGACCCTCTGACGGCTTGCGAGTAAATGCCACTGGCATCAGAAAATTGATATTTTTATAAAGTAATTACCTAAAGAATTTCAGCCTGTTAAAATTACGGGTTTCCATTTTAGAAATATCGAATTTTTTATTTACCCCAATTTCCGACCCTCTGACGGCTTGCGAGTGGATGCCACTGGCATCAGCAAATTGATATATTTATAAAGTAATTACCTAAAGAATTTCAGCCTGTTAAAATGACGGGTTTCCATTTTAGAAATATCGAATTTTTAATTTACTCCAATTTCCGACCCTCTGACGGCTTGCGAGTGGATGCCACTGGCATCAGAAAATTGATATTTTTATAAAGTAATTACCTAAAGAAATTCAGCCTGTTAGAATGACGGGTTTCCATTTTAGAAATATCGAATTTTCAATTTACCCCAATTTCCGACCCTCTGACGGCTTGCGAGTAAATGCCACTGGCATCAGAAACTTGATATTTTTATAAAGTAATTGCGTAAAGAATTTCAGCCTGTTAAAATTACGGGTTTCCATTTTAGAAATATCGAATTTTTTATTTACCCCAATTTCCGACCCTCTGACGGCTTGCAAGTGGATGCCACTGGCATCAGAAAATTGATATTTATATGAAGTAATTACCTAAAGAATTTCAGCCTGTTAGAATGACGGGTTTCCATTTTAAAAATATCGAATTTTCAATTTACCCCAATTTCCGACCCTCTGACGGTTTATGAGTAAATGCCACAGGCATCAGAAACTTGATATTTTTATAAAGTAATTACCTAAAGAATTTCAGCCTGTTAAAATTACGGGTTTCCATTTTAGAAATATCGAATTTTTTATTTACCCCAATTTCCGACCCTCTGACGGCTTGTGAGTGGATGCCATTGGCATCAGAAACTTGATATTTTTATAAAGTAATTACCTAAAGAATTTCAGCCTGTTAGAATGACGGGTTTCCATTTTAGAAATATCGAATTTTTAATTTACCCCAATTTCCGACCCTCTGACGGCTTGCGAGTGGATGCCACTGGCATCAGCAAATTGATATTTTTATAAAGTAATTACCTAAAGAATTTCAGCCTGTTAAAATGATGGGTTTCCATTTTAGAAATATCGAATTTTTAATTTACCACAATTTCCGACCCTCTGACGGCTTGCGAGTGGATGCCACTGGCATCAGAAAATTGATATTTTCATAAAGTAATTACCTAAAGAAATTCAGCCTGTTAGAATGACGGTTTTCCATTTTCGAAATATCGAATTTTCAATTAACCCCAATTTCCGACCCTCTGACGGTTTGCGAGTAAATGCCACTGGCATCAGAAACTTGATATTTTTATAAAGTAATTACCTAAAGAATTTCAGCCTGTTAAAATTACGGGTTTCCATTTTAGAAATATCGAATTTTTAATTTACTCCAATTTCCGACCCTCTGACGGCTTGCGAGTGGATGCCACTGGCATCAGAAAATTGATATTTTTATAAAGTAATTACCTAAAGAAATTCAGCCTGTTAGAATGACGGGTTTCCATTTTAGAAATATCGAATTTTCAATTTACCCCAATTTCCGACCCTCTGACGGCTTGCGAGTAAATGCCACTGGCATCAGAAACTTGATATTTTTATAAAGTAATTACCTAAAGAATTTCAGCCTGTTAAAATGACGGGTTTCCATTTTAGAAATATCGAATTTTTAATTTACCCCAATTTCCGACCCTCTGACGGCTTGCGAGTGGATGCCACTGGCATCAGAAAATTGATATTTTCATAAAGTAATTACCTAAAGAAATTCAGCCTGTTAGAATGACGGGTTTCCATTTTAGAAATATCGAATTTTCAATTTACCCCAATTTCCGACCCTCTGACGGCTTTGCGAGTAAATGCCACTGGCATCAGAAACTTGATATTTTTATAAAGTAATTACCTAAAGAATTTCAGCCTGTTAAAATTACGGGTTTCCATTTTAGAAATATCGAATTTTTTATTTACCCCAATTTCCGACCCTCTGACGGCTTGCGAGTGGATGCCATTGGCATCAGAAACTTGATATTTTTATAAAGTAATTACCTAAAGAATTTCAGCCTGTTAGAATGACGGGTTTCCATTTTAGAAATATCGAATTTTTAATTTACCCCAATTTCCGACCCTCTGACGGCTTGCGAGTGGATGCCACTGGCATCAGAAAATTGATATTTTTATAAAGTAATTACCTAAAGAATTTCAGCCTGTTAAAATGACGGGTTTCCATTTTAGAAATATCGAATTTTTTATTTACCCCAATTTCCGACCCTCTGACGGCTTGTGAGTGGATGCCATTGGCATCAGAAACTTGATATTTTTATAAAGTAATTACCTAAAGAATTTCAGCCTGTTAGAATGACGGGTTTCCATTTTAGAAATATCGAATTTTTAATTTACCCCAATTTCCGACCCTCTGACGGTTTGCGAGTGGATGCCACTGGCATCAGCAAATTGATATTTTTATAAAGTAATTACCTAAAGAATTTCAGCCTGTTAAAATGGCGGGTTTCCATTTTAGAAATATCGAATTTTTTATTTACTCCAATTTCCGACCCTCTGACGGCTTGCGAGTGGATGCCACTGGCATCAGAAAATTGATATTTTTATAAAGTAATTACCTAAAGAAATTCAGCCTGTTAGAATGACGGGTTTCCATTTTAGAAATATCGAATTTTCAATTTACCCCAATTTCCGACCCTCTGACGGCTTGAGTAAATGCCACTGGCATCCGAAACTTGATATTTTCATAAAGTAATTACCTAAAGAATTTCAGCCTGTTAAAATTACGGGTTTCCATTTTAGAAATATCGAATTTTAAATTTACCCCAATTTCCGACCCTCTGACGGCTTGCGAGTGGATGCCACTGGCATCAGAAACTTGATATTTTTATAAAGTAATTGCCTAAAGAATTTCAGCCTGTTAGAATGACGGGTTTCCATTTTAGAAATATCGAATTTTTAATTTACCCCAATTTCCGACCCTCTGACGGCTTGCGAGTGGATGCCACTGGCATCAGAAAATTGATATTTTTATAAAGTAATTACCTAAAGAATTTCAGCCTGTTAAAATTACGGGTTTCCATTTTAGAAATATCGAATTTTTAATTTACCCCAATTTCCGACCCTCTGACGGCTTGCGCGTAAATGCCATTGGCATCAGAAACTTGATATTTTTATAAAGTAATTACCTAAAGAATTTCAGCCTGTTAAAATTACGGGTTTCCATTTTAGAAATATCGAATTTTTTATTTACCCCAATTTCCGACCCTCTGACGGCTTGCGAGTGGATGCCACTGGCATCAGAAACTTGATATTTTTATAAAGTAATTACCTAAAGAATTTCAGCCTGTTAGAATGACGGGTTTCCATTTTAGAAATATCGAATTTTTAATTTACCCCAATTTCCGACCCTCTGACGGCTTGAGTGGATGCCACTGGCATCAGAAAATTGATATTTTTATAAAGTAATTTCCTAAAGAATTTCAGCCTGTTAAAATGACGGGTTTCCATTTTAGAAATATCGAATTTTTAATTTACTCCAATTTCCGACCCTCTAACGGCTTGCGAGTGGATACCACTGGCATCCGAAAATTGATATTTTTATAAAGTAATTACCTAAAGAATTTCAGCCTGTTAGAATGACGGGTTTCCATTTTAGAAATATCGAATTTTATATTTACCCCAATTTCCGACCCTCTGACGGCTTGCGAGTGGATGCCACTGGCATCAGAAAATTGATATTTTTATAAAGTAATTACCTAAAGAATTTCAGCCTGTTAAAATGACGGGTTTCCATTTTAGAAATATCGAATTTTTTATTTACCCCAATTTCCGACCCTCTGACGGCTTGTGAGTGGATGCCATTGGCATCAGAAACTTGATATTTTTATAAAGTAATTTCCAACCAAATTTCAGCCTGTTAAAATGACTGGTTTCCATTTTAGAAATATCGAATTTTTAATTTACCCCAATTTCCGACCCTCTGACGGCTTGCGAGTAAATGCCACAGGCATCAGAAAATTGATATTTTTATAAAGTAATTACCTAAAGAATTTCAGCCTGTTAAAATTACGGGTTTCCATTTTAGAAATATCGAATTTTTTATTTACCCCAATTTCCGACCCTCTGACGGCTTGCGAGTGGATGCCCCTGGCATCAGCAAATTGATATATTTATAAAGTAATTACCTAAAGAATTTCAGTCTGTTAAAATGACGGGTTTCCATTTTAGAAATATCGAATTTTTAATTTACTCCAATTTCCGACCCTCTGACGGCTAGCCACTGGCATCAGAAAATTGATATTTTTATAAAGTAATTACCTAAAGAAATTCAACCTGTTAAAATGACGGGTTTCCATTTTAGAAATATCGAATTTTCAATTTACCCCAATTTCCGACCCTCTGACGGCTTGTGAGTAAATGCCACTGGCATCAGAAACTTGATATTTTTATAAAGTAATTACCTAAAGAATTTCAGCCTGTTAAAATTACGGGTTTCCATTTTAGAAATATCGAATTTTATATTTACCCCAATTTCCGACCCTCTGACGGCTTGCGAGTGGATGCCATTGGCATCAGAAACTTGATTTTTTATAAAGTAATTACCTAAAGAATTTCAGCCTGTTAGAATGACGGGTTTCCAGTTTAGAAATATCGAATTTTTAATTTACCCCAATTTCCGACCCTCTGACGGCTTGCGAGTGGATGCCACTGGCATCAGAAAATTGATATTTTTATAAAGTAATTACCTAAAGAATTTCAGCCTGTTAAAATGACGGGTTTCCATTTTAGAAATATCGAATTTTTTATTTACCCCAATTTCCGACCCTCTGACGGCTTGCGAGTGGATGCCATTGGCATCAGAAACTTGATATTTTTATAAAGTAATTACCTAAAGAATTTCAGCCTGTTAGAATGACGGGTTTCCATTTTAGAAATATCGAATTTTTAATTTACCCCAATTTCCGACCCTCTGACGGCTTGCGAGTGGATGCCACTGGCATCAGCAAATTGATATATTTATAAAGTAATTACCTAAAGAATTTCAGCCTGTTAAAATGACGGGTTTCCATTTTAGAAATATCGAATTTTTAATTTACTCCAATTTCCGACCCTCTGACGGCTTGCGAGTGGATGCCACTGGCATCAGAAAATTGATATTTTTATAAAGTAATTACCTAAAGAAATTCAGCCTGTTAGAATGACGGGTTTCCATTTTAGAAATATCGAATTTTCAATTTACCCCAATTTCCGACCCTCTGACGGCTTGCGAGTAAATGCCACTGGCATCAGAAACTTGATATTTTTATAAAGTAATTACCTAAAGAATTTCAGCCTGTTAAAATTACGGGTTTCCATTTTAGAAATATCGAATTTTTTTATTTACCCCAATTTCCGACCCTCTGACGGCTTGCGAGTGGATGCCACTGGCATCAGAAAATTGATATTTTTATAAAGTAATTGCCTAAAGAATTTCAGCCTGTTAGAATGACGGGTTTCCATTTTAGAAATATCGAATTTTTAATTTACCCCAATTTCCGACCCTCTGACGGCTTGCGAGTGGATGCCACTGGCATCAGAAAATTGATATTTTTATAAAGTAATTACCTAAAGAATTTCAGCCTGTTAAAATGACGGGTTTCCATTTTAGAAATATCGAATTTTTAATTTACTCCAATTTCCGACCCTCTGACGGCTTGCGAGTGGATGCCACTGGTATCAGAAAATTGATATTTTTATAAAGTAATTACCTAAAGAATTTCAGCCTGTTAGATTGACGGGTTTCCATTTTAGAAATATCGAATTTTTTATTTACCCCAATTTCCGACCCTCTGACGGTTTGCGAGTAGATGCCACTGGCATCAGAAAATTGATATTTTTATAAAGTAATTTCTTAAAGAATTTCAGCCTGTTAAAATGACGGGTTTCCATTTTAGAAATATTGAATTTTTTATTTACCCCAATTTCCGACCCTCTGTCGGATTGTGAGTAAATGCCACTGGCATCCGAAACTTGATATTTTCATAAAGTAATTACCTAAAGAATTTCAGCCTGTTAAAATTACGGGTTTCCATTTTAGAAATATCGAATTTTTTATTTACCCCAATTTCCGACCCTCTGACGGCTTGCGAGTGGATGCCATTGGCATCAGAAACTTGATACTTTTATAAAGTAATTGCCTAAAGAATTTCAGCCTGTTAGAATGACGGGTTTCCATTTTAGAAATATCGAATTTTTAATTTACCCCAATTTCCGACCCTCTGACGGCTTGCGAGTGGATGCCACTGGCATCAGAAACTTGATATTTTTATAAAGTAATTACCTAAAGAATTTCAGCCTGTTAAAATTACGGGTTTCCATTTTAGAAATATCGAATTTTCAATTTACCCCAATTTCCGACCCTCTGACGGTTTTGAGTAAATGCCACTGGCATAACAAAATTGATATTTTTATTAAGTAATTACCTAAAGAATTTCAGCCTGTTAGAATGACGGGTTTCCATTTTAGAAATATCGAATTTTTTATTTACCCCAATTTCCGACCCTCTGACGGCTTGCGAGTGGATGCCACTGGCATCAGCAAATTGATATATTTATAAAGTAATTACCTAAAGAATTTCAGCCTGTTAAAATGACGGGTTTCCATTTTAGAAATATCGAATTTTTAATTTACTCCAATTTCCGACCCTCTGACGGCTTGCGAGTGGATGCCACTGGCATCAGAAAATTGATATTTTTATAAAGTAATTACCTAAAGAAATTCAGCCTGTTAGAATGACGGGTTTCCATTTTAGAAATATCGAATTTTCAATTTACCCCAATTTCCGACCCTCTGACGGCTTGCGAGTAAATGCCACTGGCATCAGAAACTTGATATTTTTATAAAGTAATTACCTAAAGAATTTCAGCCTGTTAAAATGACGAGTTTCCATTTTAGAAATATCGAATTTTATTTACCCCAATTTCCGACCCTCTGACGGCTTATGAGTGGATGCCATTGACATCAGAAACTTGATATTTTATAAAGTAATTACCTAAAGAATTTCAGCCTGTTAGAATGACGGGTTTCCATTTTAGAAACATCGAATTTTTAATTTACCCCAATTTCCGACCCTCTGACGGCTTGCGAGTGGATGCCACTGGCATCAGAAACTTGATATTTTTATAAAGTAATTACCTAAAGAATTTCAGCCTGTTAAAATTACGGGTTTCCATTTTAGAAATATCGAATTTTCAATTTACCCCAATTTCCGACCCTCTGACGGCTTGCGAGTAAATGCCACTGGCATCAGAAACTTGATGTTTTTTATAAAGTAATTACCTAAAGAATTTCAGCCTGTTAAAATTACGGGTTTCCATTTTAGAAATATCGAATGTTTTATTTACCCCAATTTCCGACCCTCTGACGGCTTGTGAGTGGATGCCATTGGCATCAGAAACTTGATATTTTTATAAAGTAATTACCTAAAGAATTTCAGCCTGTTAAAATGACGGGTTTCCATTTTAGAAATATCGAATTTTTAATTTACCCCAATTTCCGACCCTCTGACGGCTTGCGAGTAAATGCCACTGGCATCAGAAAGTTGATATTTTTATAAAGTAATTACCTAAAGAATTTCAGCCTGTTAAAATTACGGGTTTCCATTTTAGAAATATCGAATTTTTTATTTACACCAATTTCCGACCCTCTGACTGAAAGATAGTGAATGCCACTGGCATCAGCAAATTGATATATTTATAAAGTAATTACCTAAAGAATTTCAGCCTGTTAAAATGACGGGTTTCCATTTTAGAAATATCGAATTTTTAATTTACTCCAATTTCCGACCCTCTGACGGCTTGCGAGTGGATGCCACTGGCATCAGAAAATTGATATTTTTATAAAGTAATTACCTAAAGAAATTCAGCCTGTTAGAAAGACTGGTTTCCATTTTAGAAATATCGAATTTTCAATTTACCCCAATTTCCGACCCTCTGACGGCTATGAGTAAATGCCACTGGCATCAGAAAATTGATATTTTTATAAAGTAATTGCCTAAAGAATTTCAGCCTGTTAAAATGACGGGTTTCCATTTTAGAAATATCGAATTTTTTATTTACCCCAATTTCCAACCCTCTGACGGCTTGCGAGTGGATGCCACTGGCATCAAAAAATTGATATTTTTATAAAGTAATTAGCTAAAGAATTTCAGCCTGTTAGATTGACGGGTTTCCATTTTAGAAATATCGAATTTTCAATTTACCCCAATTTCCGACCCTCTGACGGCTTGCGAGTAGATGCCACAGGCATCAGAAAATTGATATTTTTATAAAGTAATTACCTAAAGAATTTCAGCCTGTTAAAATTACGGGTTTCCAGTTTAGAAATATCGAATTTTATATTTACCCCAATTTCCGACCCTCTGACGGCTTGCGATTGGATGCCATTGGCATCAGAAACTTGATATTTTTATAAAGTAATTACCTAAAGAATTTCAGCCTGTTAGAATGACGGGTTTCCATTTTAGAAATATCGAATTTTTAATTTACCCCAAGTTCCGACCCTCTGACGGCTTATGAGTGAATGCTACTGGCATCAGCAAATTGATATATTTATAAAGTAATTACCTAAAGAATTTCAGCCTGTTAAAATGATGGGTTTCCATTTTAGAAATATCGAATTTTTTATTTACCCCAATTTCCGACCCTCTGACGGCTTGCGAGTGGATGCCACTGGCATCAGAAAATTGATATTTTCATAAAGTAATTACCTAAAGAAATTCAGCCTGTTAGAATGACGGGTTTCCATTTTAGAAATATCGAATTTTCAATTTACCCCAATTTCCGACCCTCTGACGGCTTGAGAGTAAATTCCAGTGTCATCAGAAACTTGATATTTTATAAAGTAATTACCTAATGAATTTCAGCCTGTTAAAATTACGGGTTTCCATTTTAGAAATATCGAATTTTTTATTTACCCCAATTTCCGACCCTCTGACGGCTTGAGAGTGGATGCCATTGGCATCAGAAAATTGATATTTTTATAAAGTAATTACCTAAAGAATTTCAGCCTGTTAGAATGACGGGTTTCCATTTTAGAAATATCGAATTTTTAATTTACCCCAATTTCAGACCCTCTGACGGCTTGCGAGTGGATGCCACTGGCATCAGAAAATTGATATATTTATAAAGTAATTACCTAAAGAATTTCAGCCTGTTAAAATGACGGGTTTCCATTTTAGAAATATCGAATTTTTTATTTACCCCAATTTCCGACCCTCTGACGGCTTGCGAGTGGATGCCACAGGCATCAGAAAATTGATATTTTTATAAAGTAATTACCTAAAGAAATTCAGCCTGTTAGAATGACGGGTTTCCATTTTAGAAATATCGAATTTTCAATTTACCCCAATTTCCGACCCTCTGACGGCTTGTGAGTAAATGCCACTGGCATCAGAAACTTGATATTTTTATAAAGTAATTACCTAAAGAAATTCAGCCTGTTAGAATGACGGTTTCCATTTTAGAAATATCGAATTTTCAATTTACCCCAATTTCCGACCCTCTGACGGCTTGCGAGTAAATGCCACTGGCATCAGAAAATTGATATTTTTATAAAGTAATTACCTAAAGAATTTCAGCCTGTTAAAATTACGGGTTTCCATTTTAGAAATATCGAATTATTTATTTACCCCAATTTCCGACCCTCTGACGGCTTTATGAGTGGATGCCATTGACATCAGAAACTTGATATTCTTATAAAGTAATTACCTAAAGAATTTCAGCCTGTTAGAATGACGGGTTTCCATTTTAGAAATATCGAATTTTTAATTTACCCCAATTTCCGACCCTCTGACGGCTTGCGAGTGGATGCCACTGGCATCAGAAAATTGATATTTTTATAAAGTAATTACCTAAAGAATTTCAGCCTGTTAAAATTACGGGTTTCCATTTTAGAAATATCGAATTTTTAATTTACCCCAATTTCCGACCCTCTGACGGCTTACGTGTGGATGCCACTGGCATCAGAAACTTGATATTTTTATAAAGTAATTACCTAAAGAATTTCAGCCTGTTAAAATTACGGGTTTTCATTTTAGAAATATCGAATTTTTTATTTACCCCAATTTCCGACCCTCTGACGGCTTGCGAGTGGATGCCACTGGCATCAGAAACTTGATATTTTTATAAAGTAATTACCTAAAGAATTTCAGCCTGTTAGAATGACGGGTTTCCATTTTAGAAATATCGAATTTTTAATTTACCCCAATTTCCGACCCTCTGACGGCTTACGAGTGGATGCCACTGGCATCAGAAAATTGATATTTTTATAAAGTAATTACCTAAAGAATTTCAGCCTGTTAAAATGACGGGTTTCCATTTTAGAAATATCGAATTTTTAATTTACTCCAATTTCCGACCCTCTGACGGCTTGCGAGTGGATGCCACAGGCATCAGAAAATTGATATTTTTATAAAGTAATTACCTAAAGAATTTCAGCCTGTTAGAATGACGGGTTTCCAGTTTAGAAATATCGAATTTTTAATTTACCCCAATTTCCGACCCTCTGACGGCTTGCGAGTGGATGCCATTGGCATCAGAAAATTGATATTTTTATAAAGTAATTACCTAAAGAATTTCAGCCTGTTAGAATGACGGGTTTCCATTTTAGAAATATCGAATTTTTAATTTACCCCAATTTCCGACCCTCTGACGGCTTGCGAGTGGATGCCACTGGCATCAGAAACTTGATATTTTTATAAAGTAATTACCTAAAGAATTTCAGCCTGTTAAAATTACGGGTTTCCATTTTAGAAATATCGAATTTTTTATTTACCCCAATTTCCGACCCTCTGACGGCTTGCGAGTGGATGCCATTGGCATCAGAAACTTGATATTTTTATAAAGTAATTACCTAAAGAATTTCAGCCTGTTAGAATGACGGGTTTCCATTTTAGAAATATCGAATTTTTAATTTACCCCAATTTCCGACCCTCTGACGGCTTGCGAGTGGATGCCACTGGCATCAGCAAATTGATATATTTATAAAGTAATTACCTAAAGAATTTCAGCCTGTTAAAATGACGGGTTTCCATTTTAGAAATATCGAATTTTCAATTTACCCCAATTTCCGACCCTCTGACGGCTTGCGAGTGGATGCCACAGGCATCAGAAAATTGATATTTTTATAAAGTAATTACCTAAAGAAATTCAGCCTGTTAAAATGACGGGTTTCCATTTTAGAAATATCGAATTTTTTATTTACCCCAATTTCCGACCCTCTGACGGCTTGCGAGTGGATGCCATTGGCATCAGAAACTTGATATTTTTATAAAGTAATTACCTACCAAATTTCAGCCTGTTAGAATGACGGGTTTCTATTTTAGAAATATCGAATTTTTAATTTACCCCAATTTCCGACCCTCTGACGGCTTGCGAGTGGATGCCACTGGCATCAGAAAATTGATATTTTTATAAAGTAATTACCTAAAGAATTTCAGCCTGTTACAATGCAGGGTTTCCATTTTAGAAATATCGAATTTTCAATTTACCCCAATTTCCGACCCTCTGACGGCTTGCGAGTAAATGCCACTGGCATCAGAAACTTGATATTTTTATAAAGTAATTACCTAAAGAATTTCAGCCTGTTAGAATGACGGGTTTCCATTTTAGAAATATCGAATTTTTAATTTACCCCAATTTCCGACCCTCTGACGGCTTGCGAGTGGATGCCACTGGCATCAGAAAATTGATATTTTTATAAAGTAATTACCTAAAGAATTTCAGCCTGTTAAAATTACGGGTTTCCATTTTAGAAATATCGAATTTTCAATTTACCCCAATTTCCGACCCTCTGACGGCTTGCGAGTGAATGCCATTGGCATCAGAAACTTGATATTTTTATAAAGTAATTACCTAAAGAATTTCAGCCTGTTAGAATGACGGGTTTCCATTTTAGAAATATCGAATTTTTTATTTACCCCAATTTCCGACCCTCTGACGGCTTGCGAGTGGATGCCACTGGCATCAGAAAATTGATATTTTTATAAAGTAATTACCTAAAGAATTTCAGCCTGTTAAAATTACGGGTTTCCATTTTAGAAATATCGAATTTTTTATTTACCCCAATTTCCGACCCTCTGACGGCTTGCGAGTGGATGCCACTGGCATCAGCAAATTGATATATTTATAAAGTAATTACCTAAAGAATTTCAGCCTGTTAAAATGACGGGTTTCCATTTTAGAAATATCGAATTTTTAATTTACTCCAATTTCCGACCCTCTGACGGCTTGCGAGTGGATGCCACTGGCATCAGAAAATTGATATTTTTATAAAGTAATTACCTAAAGAAATTCAGCCTGTTAAAATGACGGGTTTCCATTTTAGAAATATCGAATTTTTAATTTACCCCAATTTCCGACCCTCTGACGGCTTGCGAGTAAATGCCACTGGCATCAGAAAATTGATATTTTCATAAAGTAATTACCTAAAGAATTTCAGCCTGTTAAAATGACGGGTTTCCATTTTAGAAATATCGAATTTTTAATTTACCCCAATTTCCGACCCTCTGACGGCTTGCGAGTGGATGCCACTGAAACTTGATACTTTTATAAAGTAATTGCCTAAAGAATTTCAGCCTGTTAGAATGACGGGTTTCCATTTTAGAAATATCGAATTTTTAATTTACCCCAATTTCCGACCCTCTGACGGTTTGCGAGTGGATGCCACTGGCATCAGAAAATTGATATTTTTATAAAGTAATTACCTAAAGAATTTCAGCCTGTTAAAATGACGGGTTTCCATTTTAGAAATATCGAATTTTTTATTTACCCCAATTTCCGACCCTCTGACGGCTTGTGAGTGGATGCCACTGGCATCAGAAAATTGATATTTTTATTAAGTAATTACCTAAAGAATTTCAGCCTGTTAGATTGACGGGTTTCCATTTTAGAAATATCGAATTTTTAATTTACCCCAATTTCCGACCCTCTGACGGTTTGCGAGTGGATGCCACTGGCATCAGCAAATTGATATTTTTATAAAGTAATTACCTAAAGAATTTCAGCCTGTTAAAATGACGGGTTTCCATTTTAGAAATATCGAATTTTTAATTTACTCCAATTTCCGACCCTCTGACGGCTTGGATGCCACTGGCATCAGAAAATTGATATTTTTATAAAGTAATTACCTAAAGAAATTCAGCCTGTTAGAATGACGGGTTTCCATTTTAGAAATATCGAATTTTCAATTTACCCCAATTTCCGACCCTCTGACGGCTTGCGAGTAAATGCCACTGGCATCAGAAAATTGATATTTTTATAAAGTAATTACCTAAAGAATTTCAGCCTGTTAAAATGACGGGTTTCCATTTTAGAAATATCGAATTTTTTATTTACCCCAATTTCCGACCCTCTGACGGCTTGCGAGTGGATGCCATTGGCATCAGAAACTTGATATTTTTATAAAGTAATTACCTAAAGAATTTCAGCCTGTTAGAATGACGGGTTTCCATTTTAGAAACATCGAATTTTTAATTTACCCCAATTTCCGACCCTCTGACGGCTTGCGAGTGGATGCCACTGGCATCAGAAAATTGATATTTTTATAAAGTAATTACCTAAAGAATTTCAGCCTGTTAAAATTACGGGTTTCCATTTTAGAAATATCGAATTTTTTATTTACCCCAATTTCCGACCCTCTGACGGCTTGCGAGTAAATGCCACTGGCATCAGAAACTTGATATTTTTATAAAGTAATTACCTAAAGAATTTCAGCCTGTTAAAATTACGGGTTTCCATTTTAGAAATATCGAATGTTTTATTTACCCCAATTTCCGACCCTCTGACGGCTTGTGAGTGGATGCCATTGGCATCAGAAACTTGATATTTTTATAAAGTAATTTCAAAGAATTTCAGCCTGTTAAAATGAGTGGTTTCCATTTTAGAAATATCGAATTTTTAATTTACCCCAATTTCCGACCCTCTGACGGCTTGCGAGTGGATGCCACTGGCATCAGAAAATTGATATTTTTATAAAGTAATTACCTAAAGAATTTCAGCCTGTTAAAATTACGGGTTTCCATTTTAGAAATATCGAATTTTTTATTTACCCCAATTTCCGACCCTCTGACGGCTTGCGAGTGGATGCCACTGGCATCAGCAAATTGATATATTTATAAAGTAATTACCTAAAGAATTTCAGCCTGTTAAAATGACGGGTTTCCATTTTAGAAATATCGAATTTTTAATTTACTCCAATTTCCGACCCTCTGACGGCTTGCGAGTGGATGCCACTGGCATCAGAAAATTGATATTTTTATAAAGTAATTACCTAAAGAAATTCAGCCTGTTAGAATGACTGGTTTCCATTTTAGAAATATCGAATTTTCAATTTACCCCAATTTCCGACCCTCTGACGGCTTGCGAGTAAATGCCACTGGCATCAGAAACTTGATATTTTTATAAAGTAATTGCCTAAAGAATTTCAGCCTGTTAAAATGACGGGTTTCCATTTTAGAAATATCGAATTTTTAATTTACCCCAATTTCCGACCCTCTGACGGCTTGCGACTGGATGCCACTGGCATCAGAAAATTGATATTTTTATAAAGTAATTACCTAAAGAAATTCAGCCTGTTAAAACGACGGGTTTCCATTTTAGAAATATCGAATTTTTAATTTACCCCAATTTCCGACCCTCTGACGGCTTGCGAGTAAATGCCACTGGCATAACAAAA
Source organism: Monochamus saltuarius (assembly GCA_025584915.1). NCBI lineage: Eukaryota > Metazoa > Arthropoda > Insecta > Coleoptera > Cerambycidae > Monochamus > Monochamus saltuarius. The sequence goes on from JALDAQ010000021.1 coordinate 38,651, forward strand.
TTGATATTTTTATTAAGTAATTACCTAAAGAATTTCAGCCTGTTAAAATGACGGGTTTCCATTTTAGAAATATCGAATTTTTTATTTACCCCAATTTCCGACCCTCTGACGGCTTGCGAGTGGATGCCACTGGCATCAGAAAATTGATATTTTTATTAAGTAATTACCTAAAGAATTTCAGCCTGTTAAAATGACGGGTTTCCATTTTAGAAATATCGAATTTTTTATTTACCCCAATTTCCGACCCTCTGACGGCTTGCGAGTGGATGCCACTGGCATCAGCAAATTGATATTGTTTTAATGTAATTACCTAAAGAATTTCAGCCTGTTAAAGTGAAGGGTTTCCAATTTAGAAATATTGAATTTTTAATTTACCCCAATTTCCGACCCTCTGACGGCTTGCGAGTGGATGCCACTGGCATCAGAAAATTGATATTTTTATAAAGTAATTACCTAAAGAAATTCAGCCTGTTAGAATGACGGGTTTCCATTTTAGAAATATCGAATTTTCAATTTACCCCAATTTCCGACCCTCTGACGGCTTGCGAGTAAATGCCACTGGCATCAGAAACTTGATATTTTTATAAAGTAATTACCTAAAGAATTTCAGCCTGTTAAAATTACGGGTTTCCATTTTAGAAATATCGAATTTTTAATTTACCCCAATTTCCGACCCTCTGACGGCTTGCGAGTGGATGCCACTGGTATCAGAAAATTGATATGTTTATAAAGTAATTACCTAAAGAAATTCAGACTGTTAGATTGACGGGTTTCCATTTTAGAAATATCGAATTTTTTATTTACCCCAAATTACGACCCTCTGACGGTTTATGAGTAAATGCCACTGGCATCAGAAAATTGATATTTTTATAAAGTAATTACCTAAAGAATTTCAGCCTGTTAAAATTACGGGTTTCCATTTTAGAAATATCGAATTTTTTATTTACCCCAATTTCCGACCCTCTGACGGCTTGCGAGTGGATGCCACTGGCATCAGAAAATTGATAATTTTATAAAGTAATTACCTACTGAATTTCAGCCTGTTAAAATGACGGGTTTCCATTTTAGAAATATCAATTTTAATTTACCCCAATTTCCGACCCTCTGACGGCTTGCGAGTGGATGCCACTGGCATCAGAAAATTGATATTTTAATAAAGTAATTACCTACCAAATTTCAGCCTGTTAAAATGACGGGTTTCCATTTTAGAAATATCGAATTTTTTATTTACCCCAATTTCCGACCCTCTGACGGCTTGCGAGTGGATGCCACTGGCATCAGAAAATTGATATTTTAATAAAGTAATTACCTAAAGAATTTCAGCCTGTTAAAATTACGGGTTTCCATTTTAGAAATATCGAATTTTTTATTTACCCCAATTTCCGACCCTCTGACGGCTTGCGAGTGGATGCCACTCGCATCAGAAAATTGATATTTTTATAAAGTAATTACCTAAAGAATTTCAGCCTGTTAGAATGACGGGTTTCCATTTTAGAAATATCGAATTTTTAATTTACCCCAATTTCCGACCCTCTGACGGCTTGCGAGTGGATGCCACTGGCATCAGAAACTTGATAATTTTATAAAGTAATTACCTAAAGAATTTCAGCCTGTTAAAATTACGGGTTTCCATTTTAGAAATATCGAATTTTTAATTTACCCCAATTTCCGACCCTCTGACGGCTTGCGAGTGGATGCCATTGGCATCAGAAACTTGATATTTTTATAAAGTAATTACCTAAAGAATTTCAGCCTGTTAGAATGACGGGTTTCCATTTTAGAAATATCGAATTTTTAATATACCCAATTTCCGACCCTCTGACGGCTTGCGAGTGGATGCCACTGGCATCAGCAAATTGATATTTTTATAAAGTAATTACCTAAAGAATTTCAGCCTGTTAAAATAACGGGTTTCCATTTTAGAAATATCGAATTTTTAATTTACCCCAATTTCCGACCCTCTGACGGCTTGCAAGTGGATGCCACTGGCTTCAGAAAATTGATATTTATATGAAGTAATTACCTAAAGAATTTCAGCCTGTTAGAATGACGGGTTTCCATTTTAAAAATATCGAATTTTCAATTTACCCCAATTTCCGACCCTCTGACGGCTTGCGAGTAAATGCCACTGGCATCAGAAACTTGATAATTTTATAAAGTAATTACCTAAAGAATTTCAGCCTGTTAAAATTACGGGTTTCCATTTTAGAAATATCGAATTTTTTATTTACCCCAATTTCCGACCCTCTGACGGCTTGCGAGTGGATGCCATTGGCATCAGAAACTTGATACTTTTATAAAGTAATTACCTAAAGAATTTCAGCCTGTTAGAATGACGGGTTTCCATTTTAGAAATATCGAATTTTTAATTTACCCCAATTTCCGACCCTCTGACGGCTTGCGAGTGGATGCCACTGGCATCAGAAACTTGATATTTTTATAAAGTAATTACCTAAAGAATTTCAGCCTGTTAAAATTACGGGTTTCCATTTTAGAAATATCGAATTTTCAATTTACCCCAATTTCCGACCCTCTGACGGCTTGCGAGTAAATGCCACTGGCATCAGAAACTTGATATTTTTATAAAGTAATTACCTAAAGAATTTCAGCCTGTTAAAATTACGGGTTTCCATTTTAGAAATATCGAATTTTTTATTTACCCCAATTTCCGACCCTCTGACGGCTTGCGAGTGGATGCCATTGGCATCAGAAACTTGATATTTTTATAAAGTAATTACCTAAAGAATTTCAGCCTGTTAGAATGACGGGTTTCCATTTTAGAAATATCGAATTTTTAATTTACCCCAATTTCCGACCCTCTGACGGCTTGCGAGTAAATGCCACTGGCATCAGAAAATTGATAATTTTATAAAGTAATTACCTAAAGAATTTCAGCCTGTTAAAATGACGGGTTTCCATTTTAGAAATATCGAATTTTTTATTTACCCCAATTTCCGACCCTCTGACGGCTTGCGAGTGAATGCCACTGGCATCAGAAATTTGATATTTTTATAAAGTAATTACCTAAATAATTTCAGCCTGTTAAAATGACGGGTTTCCATTTTAGAAATATCGAATTTTCAATTTACCCCCATTTCCGACCCTCTGACGGCTTGCGAGTGGATGCCACTGGCATCAGAAAATTGATATTTTTATAAAGTAATTACCTAAAGAATTTCAGCCTGTTAAAATGACGGGTTTCCATTTTAGAAATATCGAATTTTCAATTTACCCCAATTTCCGACCCTCTGACGGCTTGCGAGTAAATGCCACTGGCATCAGAAACTTGATATTTTTATAAAGTAATTACCTAAAGAATTTCAGCCTGTTAAAATTACGGGTTTCCATTTTAGAAATATCGAATTTTTTATTTACCCCAATTTCCGACCCTCTGACGGCTTGCGAGTGGATGCCACTGGCATCAGAAAATTGATATTTTTATAAAGTAATTACCTAAAAAAATTCAGCCTGTTAGAATGACGGGTTTCCATTTTAGAAATATCGAATTTTCAATTTACCCCAATTTCCGACCCTCTGACGGCTTGCGAGTAAATGCCACAGGCATCAGAAACTTGATATTTTTATAAAGTAATTACCTAAAGAATTTCAGCCTGTTAAAATTACGGGTTTCCATTTTAGAAATATCGAATTTTTTTACCCCAATTTCCGACCCTCTGACGGCTTGCGAGTGGATGCCATTGGCATCAGAAACTTGATATTTTTATAAAGTAATTACCTAAAGAATTTCAGCCTGTTAAAATGACGGGTTTCCATTTTAGAAATATCGAATTTTTAATTTACCCCAATTTCCGACCCTCTGACGGCTTGCGAGTGGATGCCACTGGCATCAGAAAATTGATATTTTAATAAAGTAATTACCTAAAGAATTTCAGCCTGTTAAAATGACGGGTTTCCATTTTAGAAATATCGAATTTTTAATTTACCCCAATTTCCGACCCTCTGACGGCTTGCGAGTGGATGCCACTGGCATCAGAAAATTGATATTTTCATAAAGTAATTACCTAAAGAATTTCAGCCTGTTAAAATGACGGGTTTCCATTTTAGAAATATCGAATTTTTTATTTACCCCAATTTCCGACCCTCTGACGGCTTGCGAGTAAATGCCACTGGCATCAGAAACTTGATATTTTTATAAAGTAATTACCTAAAGAATTTCAGCCTGTTAAAATTACGGGTTTCCATTTTAGAAATATCGAATTTTTTATTTACCCCAATTTCCGACCCTCTGACGGCTTGCGAGTGGATGCCATTGGCATCAGAAACTTGATATTTTTATAAAGTAATTACCTAAAGAATTTCAGCCTGTTAAAATTACGGGTTTCCATTTTAGAAATATCGAATTTTTAATTTACCCCAATTTCCGACCCTCTGACGGCTTGCGAGTAAATGCCACTGGCATCAGAAACTTGATATTTTTATAAAGTAATTACCTAAAGAATTTCAGCCTGTTAAAATTACGGGTTTCCATTTTAGAAAAATCGATTTTTTTATTTACCCCAATTTCCGACCCTCTGACGGCTTGCGAGTGGATGCCATTGGCATCAGAAACTTGATATTTTATAAAGTAATTACCTAAAGAATTTCAGCCTGTTAGAATGACGGGTTTCCATTTTAGAAATATCGAATTTTTAATTTACCCCAATTTCCGACCCTCTGACGGCTTGCGAGTGGATGCCACTGGCATCAGAAAATTGATATTTTTATAAAGTAATTACCTAAAGAATTTCAGCCTGTTAAAATGACGGGTTTCCATTTTAGAAATATCGAATTTTTAATTTATCCCAATTTCCGACCCTCTGACGGCTTGCGAGTGGATGCCACTGTCATCAGAAAATTGATATTTTTATAAAGTAATTACCTAAAAAATTTCAGCCTGTTAAAATGACGGGTTTCCATTTTAGAAATATCGAATTTTTAATTTACCCCAATTTCCGACCCTCTGACGGCTTGCGAGTGGATGCCACTGGCATCAGAAAATTGATATTTTAATAAAGTAATTACCTAAAGAATTTCAGCCTGTTAAAATGACGGGTTTCCATTTTAGAAATATCGAATTTTTTATTTACCCCAATTTCCGACCCTCTGACGGCTTGCGAGTGGATGCCATTGGCATCAGAAACTTGATATTTTTATAAAGTAATTTCCTAAAAAATTTCAGCCTGTTAAAATGACTGGTTTCCATTTTAGAAATATCGAATTTTTAATTTACCCCAATTTCCGACCCTCTGACGGCTTGCGAGTGGATGCCACTGGCATCAGAAAATTGATATTTTTATAAAGTAATTACCTAAAGAATTTCAGCCTGTTAAAATTACGGGTTTCCATTTTAGAAATATCGAATTTTTAATTTACCCCAATTTCCGACCCTCTGACGGCTTGCGAGTGGATGCCACTGGCATCAGAAAATTGATATATTTATAAAGTAATTACCTACCAAATTTCAGCCTGTTAAAATGACGGGTTTCCATTTTAGAAATATCGAATTTTTTATTTACTCCAATTTCCGACCCTCTGACGGCTTGCGAGTGGATGCCACTGGCATCAGAAAATTGATATATTTATAAAGTAATTACCTAAAGAAATTCAGCCTGTTAGAATGACTGGTTTCCATTTTAGAAATATCGAATTTTCAATTTACCCCAATTTCCGACCCTCTGACGGCTTGCGAGTAAATGCCACTGGCATCAGAAACTTGATATTTTTATAAAGTAATTACCTAAAGAATTTCAGCCTGTTAAAATTACGGGTTTCCATTTTAGAAATATCGAATTTTTTATTTACCCCAATTTCCGACCCTCTGACGGCTTGCGAGTGGATGCCATTGGCATCAGAAACTTGATAATTTTATAAAGTAATTACCTAAAGAATTTCAGCCTGTTAGAATGACGGGTTTCCATTTTAGAAATATCGATTTTTAATTTACCCCAATTTCCGGCCCTCTGACGGCTTGCGAGTGGATGCCACTGGCATCAGAAAATTGATATTTTTATAAAGTAATTACCTAAAGAATTTCAGCCTGTTAAAATGACGGGTTTCCATTTTAGAAATATCGAATTTTTTATTTACCCCAATTTCCGACCCTCTGACGGCTTGCGAGTGGATGCCAGTGGCATCAGAAACTTGATATTTTTATAAAGTAATTACCTAAAGAATTTCAGCCTGTTAAAATGACGGGTTTCCATTTTAGAAATATCGAATTTTTAATTTACCCCAATTTCCGACCCTCTGACGGCTTGCGAGTGGATGCCACTGGCATCAGCAAATTGATATATTTATAAAGTAATTACCTAAAGAATTTCAGCCTGTTAAAATGACGGGTTTCCATTTTAGAAATATCGAATTTTTAATTTACTCCAATTTCCGACCCTCTGACGGCTTGCGAGTGGATGCCACTGGCATCAGAAAATTGATATTTTTATAAAGTAATTACCTAATAAATTTCAGCCTGTTAAAATGACGGGTTTCCATTTTAGAAATATCAAATTTTCAATTTACCCCAATTTCCGACCCTCTGACGGCTTGCGAGTAAATGCCACTGGCATCAGAAACTTGATATTTTTATAAAGTAATTACCTAAAGAATTTCAGCCTGTTAAAATTACGGGTTTCCATTTTAGAAATATCGAATTTTTTATTTACCCCAATTTCCGACCCTCTGACGGCTTGCGAGTGGATGCCATTGGCATCAGAAACTTGATATTTTTATAAAGTAATTACCTAAAGAATTTCAGCCTGTTAGAATGACGGGTTTCCATTTTAGAAATATCGAATTTTTAATTTACCCCAATTTCCGACCCTCTGACGGCTTGCGAGTGGATGCCACTGGCATCAGAAAATTGATATTTTTATAAAGTAATTACCTAAAGAATTTCAGCCTGTTAAAATGACGGGTTTCCATTTTAGAAATATCGAATTTTTAATTTACCCCAATTTCCGACCCTCTGACGGCTTGCGAGTGGATGCCACTGGTATCAGAAAATTGATATTTTTATAAAGTAATTACCTAAAGAATTTCAGCCTGTTAGAATGACGGGTTTCCATTTTAGAAATATCGAATTTTTTATTTACCCCAATTTCCGACCCTCTGACGGCTTGCGAGTAAATGCCACTGGCATCAGAAACTTGATATTTTTATAGAGAAATTACCTACCAAATTTCAGCCTGTTAAAATGACGGGTTTCCATTTTAGAAATATCGAATTTTTTTTTATACCAATTTCCGACCATCTGACGGCTTGCGAGTGGATGCCACTGGCATCAGAAACTTGATATTTTTATAAAGTAATTACCTAAAGAATTTCAGCCTGTTAAAATGACGGGTTTCCATTTTAGAAATATCGAATTTTTTATTTACCCCAATTTCCGACCCTCTGACGGCTTGCGAGTGGATGCCACTGGCATCAGAAACTTGATACTTTTATAAAGTAATTACCTAAAGAATTTCAGCCTGTTAGAATTACGGGTTTCCATTTTAGAAATATCGAATTTTCAATTTACCCCAATTTCCGACCCTCTGACGGCTTGCGAGTGGATGCCACTGGCATCAGAAATTTGATAATTTTATAAAGTAAAAACCTAAAGAATTTCAGCCTGTTAAAATGACGGGTTTCCATTTTAGAAATATCGAATTTTTAATTTATCCCAATTTCCGACCCTCTGACGGCTTGCGAGTGGATGCCACTGGCATCAGCAAATTGATATATTTATAAAGTAATTACCTAAAGAATTTCAGCCTGTTAAAATAACGGGTTTCCATTTTAGAAATATCGAATTTTTTATTTACTCCAATTTCCGACCCTCTGACGGCTTGCGACTGGATGCCACTGGCATCAGAAAATTGATATTTTTATAAAGTAATTACCTAAAGAATTTCAGCCTGTTAAAATGACGGGTTTCCATTTTAGAAATATCGAATTTTCAATTTACCCCAATTTCCGACCCTCTGACGGCTTGCGAGTGGATGCCACTGGCATCAGAAACTTGATACTTTTATAAAGTAATTACCTAAAGAATTTCAGCCTGTTAAAATGACGGGTTTCCATTTTAGAAATATCGAATTTTTTATTTACCCCAATTTCCGACCCTCTGACGGCTTGCGAGTGGATGCCATTGGCATCAGAAACTTGATATTTTTATAAAGTAATTACCTAAAGAATTTCAGCCTGTTAGAATGACGGGTTTCCATTTTAGAAAAATCGAATTTTTAATTTACCCCAATTTCCGACCCTCTGACGGCTTGCGAGTGGATGCCACTGGCATCAGAAAATTGATATTTTTATAAAGTAATTACCTAAAGAATTTCAGCCTGTTAAAATTACGGGTTTCCATTTTAGAAACATCGAATTTTTTATTTACCCCAATTTCCGACCCTCTGACGGCTTGCGAGTAAATGCCACTGGCGTCAGAAACTTGATATTTTTATAAAGTAATTACCTACAGAATTTCAGCCTGTTAAAATTACGGGTTTCCATTTTAGAAATATCGAATTTTTAATTTACCCCAATTTCCGACCCTCTGACGGCTTGCGAGTGGATGCCATTGGCATCAGAAACTTGATATTTTTATAAAGTAATTACCTAAAGAATTTCAGCCTGTTAGAATGACTGGTTTCCATTTTAGAAATATCGAATTTTTAATTTACCCCAATTTCCGACCCTCTGACGGCTTGCGAGTAAATGCCACTGGCATCAGAAAATTGATATTTTTATAAAGTAATTACCTAAAGAATTTCAGCCTGTTAAAATTACGGGTTTCCATTTTAGAAATATCGAATTTTTAATTTACCCCAATTTCCGACCCTCTGACGGCTTGCGAGTGGATGCCACTGGCATCAGCAAATTGATATATTTATAAAGTAATTACCTAAAGAATTTCAGCCTGTTAAAATGACGGGTTTCCATTTTAGAAATATCGAATTTTTAATTTACCCCAATTTCCGACCCTCTGACGGCTTGCGAGTGGATGCCACTGGCATCAGAAAATTGATATTTTTATAAAGTAATTACCTAAAGAAATTCAGCCTGTTAGAATAACGGGTTTCCATTTTAGAAATATCGAATTTTCAATTTACCCCAATTTCCGACCCTCTGACGGCTTGCGAGTAAATGCCACTGGCATCAGAAACTTGATATTTTTATAAAGTAATTACCTAAAGAATTTCAGCCTGTTAAAATTACGGGTTTCCATTTTAGAAATATCGAATTTTTTATTTACCCCAATTTCCGACCCTCTGACGGCTTGCGAGTGGATGCCACTGGCATCAGAAAATTGATATTTTTATAAAGTAATTACCTAAAGAATTTCAGCCTGTTAGAATGACGGGTTTCCATTTTAGAAATATCGAATTTTCAATTTACCCCAATTTCCGACCCTCTGACGGCTTGCGAGTAAATGCCACTGGCATCAGAAACTTGATATTTTTATAAAGTAATTACCTAAAGAATTTCAGCCTGTTAAAATTACGGGTTTCCATTTTAGAAATATCGAATTTTTTGTTTACCCCAATTTCCGACCCTCTGACGGCTTGCGAGTGGATGCCATTGGCATCAGAAACTTGATATTTTAATAAAGTAATTACCTAAAGAATTTCAGCCTGTTAAAATGACGGGTTTCCATTTTAGAAATATCGAATTTTTTATTTACCCCAATTTCCGACCCTCTGACGGCTTGCGAGTGGATGCCACTGGCATCAGCAAATTGATATTTTTATAAAGTAATTACCTAAAGAATTTCAGCCTGTTAAAATGATGGGTTTCCATTTTAGAAATATCGAATTTTAATTTACCCCAATTTCCGACCCTCTGACGGCTTGCGAGTGGATGCCACTGGCATCAGAAAATTGATATTTTCATAAAGTAATTACCTAAAGAAATTCAGCCTGTTAGAATGACGGGTTTCCATTTTAGAAATATCGAATTTTCAATTTACCCCAATTTCCGACCCTCTGACGGCTTGCGAGTAAATGCCACTGGCATCAGAAACTTGATATTTTTATAAAGTAATTACCTAATGAATTTCAGCCTGTTAAAATGACGGGTTTCCATTTTAGAAATATCGAATTTTTTATTTACCCCAATTTCCGACCCTCTGACGGCTTGCGAGTGGATGCCATTGGCATCAGAAAATTGATATTTTTATAAAGTAATTACCTAAAGAATTTCAGCCTGTTAAAATGACGGGTTTCCATTTTAGAAATATCGAATTTTTTATTTACCCCAATTTCAGACCCTCTGACGGCTTGCGAGTGGATGCCACTGGCATCAGAAAATTGATATTTTTATAAAGTAATTACCTAAAGAATTTCAGCCTGTTAAAATGACGGGTTTCCATTTTAGAAATATCGAATTTTTAATTTACCCCAATTTCCGACCCTCTGACGGCTTGCGAGTGGATGCCACTGGCATCAGAAAATTGATATTTTCATAAAGTAATTACCTAAAGAAATTCAGCCTGTTAGAATGACGGGTTTCCATTTTAGAAATATCGAATTTTCAATTTACCCCAATTTCCGACCCTCTGACGGCTTGCGAGTAAATGCCACTGGCATCAGAAACTTGATATTTTTATAAAGTAATTACCTAAAGAATTTCAGCCTGTTAAAATTACGGGTTTCCATTTTAGAAATATCGAATTTTTTATTTACCCCAATTTCCGACCCTCTGACGGCTTGCGAGTGGATGCCATTGGCATCAGAAACTTGATATTTTTATAAAGTAATTAACTAAAGAATTTCAGCCTGTTAGAATGACGGGTTTCCATTTTAGAAATATCGAATTTTTAATTTACCCCAATTTCCGACCCTCTGACGGCTTGCGAGTAAATGCCACTGGCATCAGAAAATTGATATTTTTATAAAGTAATTACCTAAAGAATTTCAGCCTGTTAAAATTACGGGTTTCCATTTTAGAAATATCGAATTTTTTATTTACCCCAATTTCCGACCCTCTGACGGCTTGCGAGTGGATGCCACTGGCATCAGCAAATTGATATATTTATAAAGTAATTACCTAAAGAATTTCAGCCTGTTAAAATGACGGGTTTCCATTTTAGAAATATCGAATTTTTAATTTACTCCAATTTCCGACCCTCTGACGGCTTGCGAGTGGATGCCACTGGCATCAGAAAATTGATATTTTTATAAAGTAATTACCTAAAGAAATTCAGCCTGTTAGATTGACGGGTTTCCATTTTAGAAATATCAATTTTTCAATTTACCCCAATTTCCGACCCTCTGACGGCTTGCGAGTAAATGCCACTGGCATCAGAAACTTGATATTTTTATAAAGTAATTACCTAAAGAATTTCAGCCTGTTAAAATTACGGGTTTCCATTTTAGAAATATCGAATTTTTTATTTACCCCAATTTCCGACCCTCTGACGGCTTGCGAGTGGATGCCACTGGCATCAGAAAATTGATATTTTTATAAAGTAATTACCTAAAGAATTTCAGCCTGTTAGAATGACGGGTTTCCATTTTAGAAATATCGAATTTTCAATTTACCCCAATTTCCGACCCTCTGACGGCTTGCGAGTAAATGCCACTGGCATCAGAAACTTGATATTTTTATAAAGTAATTACCTAAAGAATTTCAGCCTGTTAAAATTACGGGTTTCCATTTTAGAAATATCGAATTTTTTATTTACCCCAATTTCCGACCCTCTGACGGCTTGCGAGTGGATGCCATTGGCATCAGAAACTTGATATTTTTATAAAGTAATTACCTAAAGAATTTCAGCCTGTTAGAATGACGGGTTTCCATTTTAGAAATATCGAATTTTATATTTACCCCAATTTCCGACCCTCTGACGGCTTGCGAGTGGATGCCACCGGCACCAGCAAATTGATATTTTTATAAAGTAATTACCTAAAGAATTTCAGCCTGTTAAAATGATGGGTTTCCATTTTAGAAATATCGAATTTTTTATTTACCCCAATTTCCGACCCTCTGACGGCTTGCGAGTGGATGCCACCGGCATCAGAAAATTGATATTTTTATAAAGTAATTACCTAAAGAAATTCAGCCTGTTAGATTGACGGGTTTCCATTTTAGAAATATCGAATTTTCAATTTACCCCAATTTCCGACCCTCTGATGGCTTGCGAGTAAATGCCACTGGCATCAGAAACTTGATATTTTTATAAAGTAATTACCTAATGAATTTCAGCCTGTTAAAATGACGGGTTTCCATTTTAGAAATATCGAATTTTTTATTTACCCCAATTTCCGACCCTCTGACGGCTTGCGAGTGGATGCCATTGGCATCAGAAACTTGATATTTTTATAAAGTAATTACCTAAAGAATTTCAGCCTGTTAAAATTACGGGTTTCCATTTTAGAAATATCGAATTTTTAATTTACCCCAATTTCCGACCCTCTGACGGCTTGCGAGTAAATGCCACTGGCATCAGAAACTTGATATGTTTATAAAGTAATTACCTAAAGAATTTCAGCCTGTTAAAATTACGGGTTTCCATTTTAGAAATATCGAATTTTTTATTTACCCCAATTTCCGACCCTCTGACGGCTTGCGAGTGGATGCCATTGGCATCAGAAACTTGATATTTTTATAAAGTAATTACCTAAAGAATTTCAGCCTGTTAGAATGACGGGTTTCCATTTTAGAAATATCGAATTTTTAATTTACCCCAATTTCCGACCCTCTGACGGCTTGCGAGTGGATGCCACTGGCATCAGAAAATTGATATTTTTATAAAGTAATTACCTAAAGAATTTCAGCCTGTTAAAATGACGGGTTTCCATTTTAGAAATATCGAATTTTTAATTTACTCCAATTTCCGACCCTCTGACGGCTTGCGAGTGGATGCCACTGGTATCAGAAAATTGATATTTTTATAAAGTAATTACCTAAAGAATTTCAGCCTGTTAGAATGACGGGTTTCCAGTTTAGAAATATCGAATTTTTAATTTACCCCAATTTCCGACCCTCTGACGGCTTGCGAGTGGATGCCACTGGCATCAGAAAATTGATATTTTATAAAGTAATTACCTAATAAATGTCAGCCTGTTAAAATGACGGGTTTCCATTTTAGAAATATCGAATTTTTATTTTACCCCAATTTCCGACCCTCTGACGGCTTGCGAGTGGATGCCATTGGCATCAGAAACTTGATATTTTTATAAAGTAATTACCTAAAGAATTTCAGCCTGTTAAAATGACGGGTTTCCATTTTAGAAATATCGAATTTTTAATTTACCCCAATTTCCGACCCTCTGACGGCTTGCGAGTAAATGCCACTGGCATCAGAAAATTGATATTTTTATAAAGTAATTACCTAAAGAATTTCAGCCTGTTAAAATTACGGGTTTCCATTTTAGAAATATCGAATTTTTATTTACCCCAATTTCCGACCCTCTGACGGCTTGCGAGTGGATGCCACTGGCATCAGCAAATTGATATATTTATAAAGTAATTACCTAAAGAATTTCAGCCTGTTAAAATGACGGGTTTCCATTTTAGAAATATCGAATTTTTAATTTACCCCAATTTCCGACCCTCTGACTGCTTGCGAGTGGATGCCACTGGCATCAGAAAATTGATATTTTTATAAAGTAATTACCTAAAGAAATTCAGCCTGTTAGAATGACTGGTTTCCATTTTAGAAATATCGAATTTTCAATTTACCCCAATTTCCGACCCTCTGACGGCTTGCGAGTAAATGCCACTGGCATCAGAAACTTGATATTTTTATAAAGTAATTACCTAAAGAATTTCAGCCTGTTAAAATTACGGGTTTCCATTTTAGAAATATCGAATTTTTTATTTACCCCAATTTCCGACCCTCTGACGGCTTGCGAGTGGATGCCATTGGCATCAGAAACTTGATATTTTTATAAAGTAATTACCTAAAGAATTTCAGCCTGTTAGAATGACGGGTTTCCATTTTAGAAATATCGAATTTTTAATTTACCCCAATTTCCGACCCTCTGACGGCTTGCGAGTGGATGCCACTGGCATCAGAAAATTGATATTTTAATAAAGTAATTACCTAAAGAATTTCAGCCTGTTAAAATGACGGGTTTCCATTTTAGAAATATCGAATTTTTTATTTACCCCAATTTCCGACCCTCTGACGGCTTGCAGTTGATGCCATTGGCATCAGAAACTTGATATTTTTATAAAGTAATTACCTAAAGAATTTCAGCCTGTTAGAATGACGGGTTTCCATTTTAGAAATATCGAATTTTTAATTTACCCCAATTTCCGACCCTCTGACGGCTTGCGAGTGGATGCCACTGGCATCAGCAAATTGATATATTTATAAAGTAATTACCTAAAGAATTTCAGCCTGTTAAAATGACGGGTTTCCATTTTAGAAATATCGAATTTTAAATTTACTCCAATTTCCGACCCTCTGACGGCTTGCGAGTGGATGCCACTGGCATCAGAAAATTGATATTTTAATAAAGTAATTACCTAAAGAAATTCAGCCTGTTAGAATGACGGGTTTCCATTTTAGAAATATCGAATTTTCAATTTACCCCAATTTCCGACCCTCTGACGGCTTGCGAGTAAATGCCACTGGCATCAGAAACTTGATATTTTTATAAAGTAATTACCTAAAGAATTTCAGCCTGTTAAAATTACGGGTTTCCATTTTAGAAATATCGAATTATTTATTTACCCCAATTTCCGACCCTCTGACGGCTTGTCAGTGGATGCCATTGGCATCAGAAACTTGATATTTTTATAAAGTAATTACCTAAAGAATTTCAGCCTGTTAGAATGACGGGTTTCCATTTTAGAAATATCGAATTTTTAATTTACCCCAATTTCCGACCCTCTGACGGCTTGCGAGTGGATGCCACTGGCATCAGAAAATTGATATTTTTATAAAGTAATTACCTAAAGAATTTCAGCCTGTTAAAATGACGGGTTTCCATTTTAGAAATATCGAATTTTTAATTTACTCCAATTTCCGACCCTCTGACGGCTTGCGAGTGGATGCCACTGGTATCAGAAAATTGATATGTTTATAAAGTAATTACCTAAAGAATTTCAGCCTGTTAGATTGACGGGTTTCCATTTTAGAAATATCGAATTTTTAATTTACCCCAATTTCCGACCCTCTGACGGCTTGCGAGTAAATGCCACTGGCATCAGAAAATTGATATTTTCATAAAGTAATTACCTAAAGAATTTCAGCCTGTTAAAATTACGGGTTTCCATTTTAGAAATATCGAATTATTTATTTACCCCAATTTCCGACCCTCTGACGGCTTGCGAGTGGATGCCATTGGCATCAGAAACTTGATACTTTTATAAAGTAATTACCTAAAGAATTTCAGCCTGTTAGAATGACGGGTTTCCATTTTAGAAATATCGAATTTTTAATTTACCCCAATTTCCGACCCTCTGACGGCTTGCGAGTGGATGCCACTGGCATCAGAAACTTGATATTTTTATAAAGTAATTACCTAAAGAATTTCAGCCTGTTAAAATGACGGGTTTCCATTTTAGAAATATCGAATTTTCAATTTACCCCAATTTCCGACCCTCTGACGGCTTGCGAGTGGATGCCATTGGCATCAGAAACTTGATATTTTTATAAAGTAATTACCTAAAGAATTTCAGCCTGTTAGAATGACGGGTTTCCATTTTAGAAATATCGAATTTTTAATTTACCCCAATTTCCGACCCTCTGACGGCTTGCGAGTGGATGCCACTGGCATCAGCAAATTGATATATTTATAAAGTAATTACCTAAAGAATTTCAGCCTGTTAAAATGACGGGTTTCCATTTTAGAAATATCGAATTTTTAATTTACTCCAATTTCCGACCCTCTGACGGCTTGCGAGTGGATGCCACTGGCATCAGAAAATTGATATTTTTATAAAGTAATTACCTAAAGAAATTCAGCCTGTTAGAATGACGGGTTTCCATTTTAGAAATATCGAATTTTCAATTTACCCCAATTTCCGACCCTCTGACGGCTTGCGAGTAAATGCCACTGGCATCAGAAACTTGATATTTTTATAAAGTAATTACCTAAAGAATTTCAGCCTGTTAAAATTACGAGTTTCCATTTTAGAAATATCGAATGTGTTAGTTACCCCAATTTCCGACCCTCTGACGGCTTGCGAGTGGATGCCACTGGCATCAGAAAATTGATATTTTTATAAAGTAATTACCTAAAGAATTTCAGCCTGTTAAAATGACGGGTTTCCATTTTAGAAACATCGAATTTTTAATTTACCCCAATTTCCGACCCTCTGACGGCTTGCGAGTGGATGCCACTGGCATCAGAAAATTGATATTTTTATAAAGTAATTACCTAAAGAATTTCAGCCTGTTAAAATTACGGGTTTCCATTTTAGAAATATCGAATTTTTTATTTACCCCAATTTCCGACCCTCTGACGGCTTGCGAGTAAATGCCACTGGCATCAGAAACTTGATATTTTTATAAAGTAATTACCTAAAGAATTTCAGCCTGTTAAAATTACGGGTTTCCATTTTAGAAATATCGAATTTTTATTTACCCCAATTTCCGACCCTCTGACGGCTTGCGAGTGGATGCCATTGGCATCAGAAACTTGATATTTTTATAAAGTAATTACGTAAAGAATTTCAGCCTGTTATAATGACGGGTTTCCATTTTAGAAATATCGAATTTTTTATATACCCCAAATTCCGACCCTCTGACGGCTTGCGAGTGGATGCCACTGGCATCAGAAAATTGATATTTTTATAAAGTAATTACCTAAAGAATTTCAGCCTGTTAAAATTACGGGTTTCCATTTTAGAAATATCGAATTTTTTATTTACCCCAATTTCCGACCCTCTGACGGCTTGCAGTGGATGCCACTGGCATCAGCAAATTGATATATTTATAAAGTAATTACCTAAAGAATTTCAGCCTGTTAAAATGACGGGTTTCCATTTTAGAAATATCGAATTTTTAATTTACTCCAATTTCCGACCCTCTGACGGCTTGCGAGTGGATGCCACTGGCATCAGAAAATTGATATTTTTATAAAGTAATTACCTAAAGAAATTCAGCCTGTTAGAATGACTGGTTTCCATTTTAGAAATATCGAATTTTCAATTTACCCCAATTTCCGACCCTCTGACGGCTTGCGAGTAAATGCCACTGGCATCAGAAACTTGATATTTTTATAAAGTAATTACCTAAGAATTTCAGCCTGTTAAAATTACGGGTTTCCATTTTAGAAATATCGAATTTTTTATTTACCCCAATTTCCGACCCTCTGACGGCTTGCGAGTGGATGCCACTGGCATCAGAAAATTGATATTTTTATAAAGTAATTACCTAAAGAAATTCAGCCTGTTAGAATGACGGGTTTCCATTTTAGAAATATCGAATTTTCAATTTACCCCAATTTCCGACCCTCTGACGGCTTGCGAGTAAATGCCACAGGCATCAGAAACTTGATATTTTTATAAAGTAATTACCTAAAGAATTTCAGCCTGTTAAAATTACGGGTTTCCATTTTAGAAATATCGAATTTCTTATTTACCCCAATTTCCGACCCTCTGACGGCTTGCGAGTAAATGCCACTGGCATCAGAAACTTGATATTTTTATAAAGTAATTACCTAAAGAATTTCAGCCTGTTAAAATTACGGGTTTCCATTTTAGAAATATCGAATTTTCCATTTACCCCAATTTCCGACCCTCTGACGGCTTGCGAGTGGATGCCACTGACATCATAAAATTCATATTTTTATAAAGTAATTGCCTAAAGAATTTCAGCCTGTTAGAATGACGGGTTTCCATTTTAGAAATATCGAATTTTTAATTTACCCCAATTTCCGACCCTCTGACGGCTTGCGAGTGGATGCCACTGGCATCAGAAAATTGATATTTTTATAAAGTAATTATCTAAAGAATTTCAGCCTGTTAAAATGACGGGTTTCCATTTTAGAAATATCGAATTTTTAATTTACTCCAATTTCCGACCCTCTGACGGCTTGCGAGTGGATGCCACTGGCATCAGAAAATTGATATTTTTATAAAGTAATTACCTAAAGAATTTCAGCCTGTTAGAATGACGGGTTTCCAGTTTAGAAATATCGAATTTTTAATTTACCCCAATTTCCGACCCTCTGACGGCTTGCGAGTGGATGCCACTGGCATCAGAAAATTGATATTTTTATAAAGTAATTACCTAAAGAATTTCAGCCTGTTAAAATGACGGGTTTCCATTTTAGAAATATCGAATTTTTTATTTACCCCAATTTCCGACCCTCTGACGGCTTGCGAGTAAATGCCACTGGCATCAGAAACTTGATATTTTCATAAAGTAATTACCTAAAGAATTTCAGCCTGTTAAAATTACGGGTTTCCATTTTAGAAATATCGAATTATTTATTTACCCCAATTTCCGACCCTCTGACGGCTTGCGAGTGGATGCCATTGGCATCAGAAAGTTGATATTTTTATAAAGTAATTCCCTAAAGAATTTCAGCCTGTTAGAATGACGGGTTTCCATTTTAGAAATATCGAATTTTTAATTTACCCCAATTTCCGACCCTCTGACGGCTTGCGAGTGGATGCCACTGGCATCAGAAACTTGATATTTTTATAAAGTAATTACCTAAAGAATTTCAGCCTGTTAAAATTACGGGTTTCCATTTTAGAAATATCGAATTTTCAATTTACCCCAATTTCCGACCCTCTGACGGCTTGCGAGTGGATGCCATTGGCATCAGAAACTTGATATTTTTATAAAGTAATTACCTAAAGAATTTCAGCCTGTTAGAATGACGGGTTTCCATTTTAGAAATATCGAATTTTTAATTTATCCCAATTTCCGACCCTCTGACGGCTTGCGAGTGGATGCCACTGGCATCAGCAAATTGATATATTTATAAAGTAATTACCTAAAGAATTTCAGCCTGTTAAAATGACGGGTTTCCATTTTAGAAATATCGAATTTTTAATTTACTCCAATTTCCGACCCTCTGACGGCTTGCGAGTGGATGCCACTGGCATCAGAAAATTGATATTTTTATAAAGTAATTACCTAAAGAATTTCAGCCTGTTAAAATGACGGGTTTCCATTTTAGAAATATCGAATTTTCAATTTACCCCAATTTCCGACCCTCTGACGGCTTGCGAGTAAATGCCACTGGCATCAGAAACTTGATATTTTTATAAAGTAATTACCTAAAGAATTTCAGCCTGTTAAAATGACGAGTTTCCATTTTAGAAATATCGAATTTTTAATTTACCCCAATTTCCGACCCTCTGACGGCTTGCGAGTGGATGCCACTGGCATCAGAAAATTGATATTTTTATAAAGTAATTACCTAAAGAATTTCAGCCTGTTAAAATGACGGGTTTCCATTTTAGAAACATCGAATTTTTAATTTACCCCAATTTCCGACCCTCTGACGGCTTGCGAGTGGATGCCACTGGCATCAGAAAATTGATATTTTTATAAAGTAATTACCTAAAAAATTTCAGCCTGTTAAAATTACGGGTTTCCATTTTAGAAATATCGAATTTTTAATTTACCCCAATTTCCGACCCTCTGACGGCTTGCGAGTAAATGCCACTGGCATCAGAAAATTGATATTTTCATAAAGTAATTACCTAAAGAATTTCAGCCTGTTAAAATTACGGGTTTCCATTTTAGAAATATCGATATTTTATTTTACCCCAATTTCCGACCCTCTGACGGCTTGCGAGTGGATGCCATTGGCATCAGAAACTTGATATTTTTATAAAGTAATTACCTAAAGAATCTCAGCCTGTTAGAATGACGGGTTTCCATTTTAGAAATATCGAATTTTTAATTTACCCCAATTTCCGACCCTCTGACGGCTTGCGAGTAAATGCCACTGGCATCAGAAAATTGATATTTTTATAAAGTAATTACCTAAAGAATTTCAGCCTGTTAAAATTACGGGTTTCCATTTTAGAAATATCGAATTTTTTATTTACCCCAATTTCCGACCCTCTGACGGCTTGCGAGTGGATGCCACTGGCATCAGCAAATTGATATATTTATAAAGTAATTACCTAAAGAATTTCAGCCTGTTAAAATGACGGGTTTCCATTTTAGAAATATCGAATTTTTAATTTACTCCAATTTCCGACCCTCTGACGGCTTGCGAGTGGATGCCACTGGCATCAGAAAATTGATATTTTTATAAAGTAATTACCTAAAGAAATTCAGCCTGTTAGAATGACTGGTTTCCATTTTAGAAATATCGAATTTTCAATTTACCCCAATTTCCGACCCTCTGACGGCTTGCGAGTAAATGCCACTGGCATCAGAAACTTGATATTTTTATAAAGTAATTGCCTAAAGAATTTCAGCCTGTTAAAATGACGGGTTTCCATTTTAGAAATATCGACTATTTTATTTACCCCAATTTCCGACCCTCTGACGGCTTGCGAGTGGATGCCACTGGCATCAGAAAATTGATATTTTTATAAAGTAATTACCTAAAGAAATTCAGCCTGTTAGAATGACGGGTTTCCATTTTAGAAATATCGAATTTTCAATTTACCCCAATTTCCGACCCTCTGACGGCTTGCGAGTAAATGCCACTGGCATCAGAAACTTGATATTTTTATAAAGTAATTACCTAAAGAATTTCAGCCTGTTAAAATTACGGGTTTCCATTTTAGAAATATCGAATTTTTTTGTTTACCCCAATTTCCGACCCTCTGACGGCTTGCGAGTGGATGCCATTGGCATCAGAAAATTGATATTTTTATAAAGTAATTACCTACCAAATTTCAGCCTGTTAGAATGACGGGTTTCCATTTTAGAAATATCGAATTTTTAATTTACCCCAAGTTCCGACCCTCTGACGGCTTGCGAGTGGATGCCACTGGCATCAGCAAATTGATATATTTATAAAGTAATTACCTAAAGAATTTCAGCCTGTTAAAATGACGGGTTTCCATTTTAGAAATATCGAATTTTTAATTTACCCCAATTTCCGACCCTCTGACGGCTTGCGAGTGGATGCCACTGGCATCAGAAAATTGATATTTTCATAAAGTAATTACCTAAAGAAATTCAGCCTGTTAGAATGACGGGTTTCCATTTTAGAAATATCGAATTTTCAATTTACCCCAATTTCCGACCCTCTGACGGCTTGCGAGTAGATGCCACTGGCATCAGAAAATTGATATTTTTATAAAGTAATTACCTACCAAATTTCAGCCTGTTAAAATTACGGGTTTCCATTTTAGAAATATCGAATTTTTTATTTACCCCAATTTCCGACCCTCTGACGGCTTGCGAGTGGATGCCACTGGCATCAGAAAATTGATATTTTTATAAAGTAATTACCTAAAGAATTTCAGCCTGTTAAAATTACGGGTTTCCATTTTAGAAATATCGAATTTTCAATTTACCCCAATTTCCGACCCTCTGACGGCTTGCGAGTAAATGCCACTGGCATCAGAAAATTGATATTTTAATAAAGTAATTACCTACAGAATTTCAGCCTGTTAAAATTACGGGTTTCCATTTTAGAAATATCGAATTTTTAATTTACCCCAATTTCCGACCCTCTGACGGCTTGCGAGTGGATGCCATTGGCATCAGAAAATTGATATTTTTATAAAGTAATTACCTAAAGAATTTCAGCCTGTTAGAATGACGGGTTTCCATTTTAGAAATATCGAATTTTTAATTTACCCCAATTTCCGACCCTCTGACGGCTTGCGAGTGGATGCCACTGGCATCAGAAAATTGATATTTTAATAAAGTAATTACCTAAAGAATTTCAGCCTGTTAAAATGACGGGTTTCCATTTTAGAAATATCGAATTTTTAATTTACCCCAATTTCCGACCCTCTGACGGCTTGCGAGTGGATGCCACTGGTATCAGAAAATTGATATTTTTATAAAGTAATTACCTAAAGAATTTCAGCCTGTTAAAATTACGGGTTTCCAGTTTAGAAATATCGAATTTTTTATTTACCCCAATTTCCGACCCTCTGACGGCTTGCGAGTGGATGCCACTGGCATCAGAAAATTGATATTTTATAAAGTAATTACCTAAAGAATTTCAGCCTGTTAAAATGACGGGTTTCCATTTTAGAAATATCGAATTTTTTATTTACCCCAATTTCCGACCCTCTGACGGCTTGCGAGTGGATGCCATTGGCATCAGAAACTTGATATTTTATAAAGTAATTTCTAAAGAATTTCAGCCTGTTAAAATGACGGGTTTCCATTTTAGAAATATCGAATTTTTAATTTACCCCAAATTCCGACCCTCTGACGGCTTGCGAGTAAATGCCACTGGCATCAGAAAATTGATATTTTTATAAAGTAATTACCTAAAGAATTTCAGCCTGTTAAAATTACGGGTTTCCATTTTAGAAATATCGAATTTTTTATTTACCCCAATTTCCGACCCTCTGACGGCTTGCGAGTGGATGCCACTGGCATCAGCAAATTGATATATTTATAAAGTAATTACCTAAAGAATTTCAGCCTGTTAAAATGACGGGTTTCCATTTTAGAAATATCGAATTTTTAATTTACCCCAATTTCCGACCCTCTGACTGCTTGCGAGTGGATGCCACTGGCATCAGAAAATTGATATTTTTATAAAGTAATTACCTAAAGAATTTCAGCCTGTTAGAAAGACTGGTTTCCATTTTAGAAATATCGAATTTTCAATTTACCCCAATTTCCGACCCTCTGACGGCTTGCGAGTAAATGCCACTGGCATCAGAAACTTGATATTTTATAAAGTAATTACCTAAAGAATTTCAGCCTGTTAAAATTACGGGTTTCCATTTTAGAAATATCGAATTTTTATTTACCCCAATTTCCGACCCTCTGACGGCTTGCGAGTGGATGCCATTGGCATCAGAAACTTGATATTTTTATAAAGTAATTACCTAAAGAATTTCAGCCTGTTAGAATGACGGGTTTCCAGTTTAGAAATATCGAATTTTTAATTTACCCCAATTTCCGACCCTCTGACGGCTTGCGAGTGGATGCCACTGGCATCAGAAAATTGATATTTTTATAAAGTAATTACCTAAAGAATTTCAGCCTGTTAAAATGACGGGTTTCCATTTTAGAAATATCGAATTTTTTATTTACCCCAATTTCCGACCCTCTGACGGCTTGCGAGTGGATGCCATTGGCATCAGAAACTTGATAATTTTATAAAGTAATTACCTAAAGAATTTCAGCCTGTTAGAATGACGGGTTTCCATTTTAGAAATATCGAATTTTTAATTTACCCCAATTTCCGACCCTCTGACGGCTTGCGAGTGGATGCCACTGGCATCAGCAAATTGATATATTTATAAAGTAATTACCTAAAGAATTTCAGCCTGTTAAAATGACGGGTTTCCATTTTAGAAATATCGAATTTTGATTACCCCAATTTCCGACCCTCGAACGGCTTGCGACTGGATGCCACTGGCATCAGAAAATTGATATTTTTATAAAGTAATTACCTAAAGAATTTCAGCCTGTTAGAATGACGGGTTTCCATTTTAGAAATATCGAATTTTTAATTTACCCCAATTTCCGACCCTCTGACGGCTTGCGAGTAAATGCCACTGGCATCAGAAAATTGATATTTTCATAAAGTAATTACCTAAAGAATTTCAGCCTGTTAAAATTACGGGTTTCCATTTTAGAAATATCGAATTATTTATTTACCCCAATTTCCGACCCTCTGACGGCTTGCGAGTGGATGCCACTGGCATCAGAAACTTGATACTTTTATAAAGTAATTGCCTAAAGAATTTCAGCCTGTTAGAATGACGGGTTTCCATTTTAGAAATATCGAATTTTTAATTTACCCCAATTTCCGACCCTCTGACGGCTTGCGAGTGGATGCCACTGGCATCAGAAAATTGATATTTTTATAAAGTAATTTCCTAAAGAATTTCAGCCTGTTAAAATGACGGGTTTCCATTTTAGAAATATCGAATTTTTAATTTACCCCAATTTCCGACCCTCTGACGGCTTGCGAGTGGATGCCACTGGCATCAGAAAATTGATATTTTTATAAAGTAATTACCTAAAGAATTTCAGCCTGTTAGAATGACGGGTTTCCAGTTTAGAAATATCGAATTTTTTATTTACCCCAATTTCCGACCCTCTGACGGCTTGCGAGTAAATGCCACTGGCATCAGAAAATTGATATTTTCATAAAGTAATTACCTAAAGAATTTCAGCCTGTTAAAATTACGGGTTTCCATTTTAGAAATATCGAATTTTATTTACCCCAATTTCCGACCCTCTGACGGTTTATGAGTGGATGCCATTGACATCAGAAACTTGATACTTTTATAAAGTAATTGCCTAAAGAATTTCAGCCTGTTAGAATGACGGGTTTCCATTTTAGAAATATCGAATTTTAATTATACCCCAATTTCCGACCCTCTGATTATGAGTGGATGCCACTGGCATCAGAAACTTGATATTTTATAAATTAATTACCTAAAGAATTTCAGCCTGTTAAAATGACGGGTTTCCATTTTAGAAATATCGAATTTTCAATTTACCCCAATTTCCGACCCTCTGATTTATGAGTGGATGCCATTGGCATCAGCAAATTTATATTTTTATTAAGTAATTACCTAAAGAATTTCAGCCTGTTAGAATGACGGGTTTCCTTTTAGAAATATCGAATTTTAATTTTCCCAATTTCCGACCCTCTGACGGTTTGCGAGTGGATGCCACTGGCATCAGCAAATTGATATTTTTATAAAGTAATTACCTAAAGAATTTCAGCCTGTTAAAATGACGGGTTTCCATTTTAGAAATATCGAATTTTTAATTTACTCCAATTTCCGACCCTCTGACGGTTTGCGAGGGGATGCCACTGGCATCAGAAAATTGATATTTTTATAAAGTAATTACCTAAAGAAATTCAGCCTGTTAGAATGACGGGTTTCCATTTTAGAAATATCGAATTTTCAATTTACCCCAATTTCCGACCCTCTGACGGCTTGCGAGTAAATGCCACTGGCATCAGAAACTTGATATTTTTATAAAGTAATTACCTAAAGAATTTCAGCCTGTTAAAATTACGGGTTTCCATTTTAGAAATATCGAATTTTTTTATTTACCCCAATTTCCGACCCTCTGACGGCTTGCGAGTGGATGCCACTGGCATCAGAAAATTGATATTTTTATAAAGTAATTACCTAAAGAATTTCAGCCTGTTAGAATGACGGGTTTCCATTTTAGAAACATCGAATTTTTAATTTACCCCAATTTCCGACCCTCTGACGGCTTGCGAGTGGATGCCACTGGCATCAGAAACTTGATATTTTTATAAAGTAATTACCTAAAGAATTTCAGCCTGTTAAAATTACGGGTTTCCATTTTAGAAATATCGAATTTTCAATTTACCCCAATTTCCGACCCTCTGACGGCTTGCGAGTGGATGCCACTAGCATCAGAAAATTGATATTTTTATAAAGTAATTACCTAAAGAATTTCAGCCTGTTAAAATTACGGGTTTCCATTTTAGAAATATCGAATTTTTTATTTACCCCAATTTCCGACCCTCTGACGGTTTATGAGTGGATGCCATTGGCATCAGAAACTTGATATTTTTATAAAGTAATTTCCTAAAGAATTTCAGCCTGTTAGAATGACTGGTTTCCATTTTAGAAATATCGAATTTTAATTTACCCCAATTTCCGACCCTCTGACGGCTTTGCGAGTAGATGCCACTGGCATCAGAAAATTGATATTTTTATAAAGTAATTACCTAAAGAATTTCAGCCTGTTAAAATTACGGGTTTCCATTTTAGAAATATCGAATTTTTTATTTACCCCAATTTCCGACCCTCTGACGGCTTGCGAGTGGATGCCACTGGCATCAGCAAATTGATATATTTATAAAGTAATTACCTAAAGAATTTCAGCCTTTTAAAATGACGGGTTTCCATTTTAGAAATATCGAATTTTATATTTCCTCCAATTTCCGACCCTCTGACGGCTTGCGAGTGGATGCCACTGGCATCAGAAAATTGATATTTTTATAAAGTAATTACCTAAAGAATTTCAGCCTGTTAAAATGACGGGTTTCCATTTTAGAAATTTCGAATTTTCAATTTACCCCCATTTCCGACCCTCTGACGGCTTACGAGTGGATGCCACTGGCATCGACAAATTCTTATTTTTATAAAGTAATTGCCTAAAGAATTTCAGCCTGTTAAAATTACGGGTTTCCATTTTACAAATATCGAATTTTTAATTTACTCCATTTCCGACCCTCTGACGGCTTGCGAGTGGATGCCACTGGCATCAGAAAATTGATATTTTTATAAAGTAATTACCTAAAGAAATTCAGCCTGTTAGAATGACGGGTTTCCATTTTAGAAATATCGAATTTTCAATTTACCCCAATTTCCGACCCTCTGACGGTTTATGAGTAAATGCCACTGGCATCAGAAACTTGATATTTTTATAAAGTAATTACCTAAAGAATTTCAGCCTGTTAAAATTACGGGTTTCCATTTTAGAAATATCGAATTTTGTTTACCCCAATTTCCGACCCTCTGACGGCTTATGAGTGGATGCCATTGGCATCAGAAACTTGATATTTTTATAAAGTAATTACCTAAAGAATTTCAGCCTGTTAGAATGACGGGTTTCCATTTTAGAAATATCGAATTTTTAATTTACCCCAATTTCAGACCCTCTGTAGGCTTGCGAGTGGATGCCACTGGCATCAGCAAATGGATATATTTATAAATTAATTACCTAAAGAATTTCAGCCTGTTAAAATGACGGGTTTCCATTTTAGAAATATCGAATTTTTAATTTACCCCAATTTCCGACCCTCTGACGGCTTGCGAGTGGATGCCACTGGCATCAGAAAATTGATATTTTCATAAAGTAATTACCTAAAGAAATTCAGCCTGTTAGAATGACGGGTTTCCATTTTAGAAATATCGAATTTTCCATTTCCCCCAATTTATGACCCTCAGACGGCTTTCGAGTAAATGCCACTGGCATCAGAAACTTGATATTTTTATAAAGTAATTACCTAATGAATTTCAGCCTGTTAAAATGACGGGTTTCCATTTTAGAAATATCGAATTTTTTATTTACCCCAATTTCCGACCCTCTGACGGCTTGCGAGTGGATGCCACTGGCATCAGAAAATTGACATTTTTATAAAGTAATTACCTAAAGAATTTCAGCCTGTTAGAATGACGGGTTTCCATTTTAGAAATATCGAATTTTTAATTTACCCCAATTTCCGACCCTCTGACGGCTTGCGAGTGGATGCCACTGGCATCAGAAAATTGATATATTTATAAAGTAATTACCTAAAGAATTTCAGCCTGTTAAAATGACGGGTTTCCATTTTAGAAATATCGAATTTTTAATTTACCCCAATTTCCGACCCTCTGACGGTTTGCGAGTGGATGCCACTGGTATCAGAAAATTGATATGTTTATAAAGTAATTACCTAAAGAAATTCAGCCTGTTAGAATGACGGGTTTCCATTTTAGAAATATCGAATTTTCAATTTACCCCAATTTCCGACCCTCTGATGGCTTTGCGAGTAAATGCCACTGGCATCAGAAACTTGATATTTTTATAAAGTAATTACCTAAAGAATTTCAGCCTGTTAAAATTACGGGTTTCCATTTTAGAAATATCGAATGTTTTATTTACCCCAATTTCCGACCCTCTGACGGCTTGTGAGTGGATGCCATTGGCATCAGAAACTTGATATTTTTATAAAGTAATTACCTAAAGAATTTCAGCCTGTTAGAGTGACGGGTTTCCAGTTTAGAAATATCGAATTTTTTATTTACCCCAATTTCCGACCCTCTGACGGTTTGCGAGTGGATGCCACTGGCATCAGAAAATTGATATTTTTATAAAGTAATTACCTAAAGAATTTCAGCCTGTTAAAATGACGGGTTTTCATTTTAGAAATATCGAATTTTTTATTTACCCCAATTTCCGACCCTCTGACGGCTTGCGAGTGGATCCCATTGGCATCAGAAAATTGATATTTTTATTAAGTAATTACCTAAAGAATTTCAGCCTGTTAAAATGACGGGTTTCCATTTTAGAAATATCGAATTTTTAATTTACCCCAATTTCCGACCCTCTGACGGTTTGCGAGTGGATGCCACTGGCATCAGCAAATTGATATTTTTATAAAGTTATTACCTAAAGAATTTCAGCCTGTTAAAATGGCGGGTTTCCATTTTAGAAATATCGAATTTTTTATTTACCCCAATTTCCGACCCTCTGACGGCTGGCGAGTGGATGCCACTGGCATCAGAAAATTGATATTTTTATAAAGTAATTACCTAAAGAATTGCAGCCTGTTAGAATGACGGGTTTCCATTTTAGAAATATCGAATTTTCAATTTACCCCAATTTCCGACCCTCTGCGGCTTTAGAGTAAATGCCACTGTCATCAGAAACTTGATATTTTTATAAAGTAATTACCTAAAGAATTTCAGCCTGTTAAAATTACGGGTTTCCATTTTAGAAATATCGAATTTTTTATTTACCCCAATTTCCGACCCTCTGACGGTTTATGAGTGGATGCCATTGACATCAGAAACTTGATACTTTTATAAAGTAATTGCCTAAAGAATTTCAGCCTGTTAGAATGACGGGTTTCCATTTTAGAAATATCGAATTTTTAATTTACCCCAATTTCCGACCCTCTGTCGGTTTGCTAGTGGATGCCACCGGCATCAGAAAATTGATATTTTTATAAAGTAATTACCTAAAGAATTTCAGCCTGTTAAAATTACGCGTTTCCATTTTAGAAATATCGAATTTTTTATTTACCCCAATTTCCGACCCTCTGACGGCTTGCGAGTAAAAGCCACTGGCATCAGAAACTTGATATTTTTATAAAGTAATTACCTAAAGAATTTCAGCCTGTTAAAATTACGGGTTTCCATTTTAAAAATATCGAATTTTATTTACCCCAATTTCCGACCCTCTGACGGCTTGCGAGTGGATGCCACTGGCATCAGAAAATTGATATTTTTATAAAGTAATTACCTAAAGAATTTCAGCCTGTTAGAATGAAGGTTTTCCATTTTAGAAATATCGAATTTTTAATTTACCCCAATTTCCGACCCTCTGACGGCTTGCGAGTGGATGCCACTGGCATCAGAAAATTGATATTTTTATAAAGTAATTTCCTAAAGAATTTCAGCGTGTTAAAATGACGGGTTTCATTTTAGAAATATCGAATTTTTAATTTACCCCAATTTCCGACCCTCTGATTTGCTTATGACTGGATGCCACTGGCATCAGCAAATTGATATTTTTATAAAGTAATTACCTAAAGAAATTCAGCCTGTTAGAATGACGGGTTTCCATTTTAGAAATATCGAATTTTCAATTTACCCCAATTTCCGACCCTCTGACGGCTTGCGAGTGGATGCCATTGGCATCAGAAACTTGATATTTTTATAAAGTAATTACCTAAAGAATTTCAGCCTGTTAAAATGACGGGTTTCCATTTTAGAAATATCGAATTTTGAATTTACCCCAATTTCCGACCCTCTGACGGTTTGCGAGTGGATGCCATTGGCATCAGAAACTTGATATTTTTATAAAGTAATTACCTAAAGAATTTCAGCCTGTTAGAATGACGGGTTTCCATTTTAGAAATATCGAATTTTTAATTTACCCCAATTTCCGACCCTCTGATTTGCTTATGAGTGGATGCCACTGGCATCAGAAAATTGATACCTTTATAAAGTAATTTCCTAAAGAATTTCAGCCTGTTAAAATGACGGGTTTACATTTTAGAAATATCGAATTTTTAATTTACCCCAATTTCCGACCCTCTGACGGCTTGCGAGTGGATGCCACTGGTATCAGAAAATTGATATTTTTATAAAGTAATTACCTAAAGAATTTCAGCCTGTTAGAATGACGGGTTTCCATTTTAGAAATATCGAATTTTTAATTTACCCCAATTTCCGACCCTCTGACGGTTTGCGAGTGGATGCCACTGGCATCAGAAAATTGATATTTTTATAAAGTAATTACCTAAAGAATTTCAGCCTGTTAGAATGACGGGTTTCCATTTTAGAAATATCGAATTTTTAATTTACCCCAAGTTCCGACCCTCTGACGGCTTGCGAGTGGATGCCACTGGCATCAGAAAATTGATATTTTTATAAAGTAATTACCTAAAGAATTTCAGCCTGTTAAAATGATGGGTTTCCATTTTAGAAATATCGAATTTTTAATTTACCCCAATTTCCGACCCTCTGACGGTTGCGAGTGGATGCCACTGGCATCAGAAAATTGATACTTTTATAAAGTAATTACCTAAAGAATTTCAGCCTGTTAGAATGACGGGTTTCCATTTTAGAAATATCGAATTTTCAATTTACCCCAATTTCCGACCCTCTGACGGCTAGCGAGTAAATGCTACTGGCATCAGAAACTTGATACTTTTATAAAGTAATTACCTAAAGAATTTCAGCCTGTTAGAATGACGGGTTTCCATTTTAGAAATATCGAATTTTTAATTTACCCCAATTTCCGACCCTCTGACGGCTTGCGAGTGGATGCCACTGGCATCAGAAAATTGACATTTTTATAAAGTAATTACCTAAAGAATTTCAGCCTGTTAGAATGACGGGTTTCCATTTTAGAAATATCGAATTTTTAATTTACCCCAATTTCCGACCCTCTGACGGCTTGCGAGTGGATGCCACTGGCATCAGAAAATTGATATATTTATAAAGTAATTACCTAAAGAATTTCAGCCTGTTAAAATGACGGGTTTCCATTTTAGAAATATCGAATTTTTAATTTACCCCAATTTCCGACCCTCTGACGGCTTGCGAGTGGATGCCACTGGCATCAGAAAATTGATATTTTCATAAAGTAATTACCTAAAGAATTTCAGCCTGTTAAAATGACGGGTTTCATTTTAGAAATATCGAATTTTTATTTACCCCAATTTCCGACCCTCTGATTTGCTTATGAGTGGATGCCATTGGCATCAGAAACTTGATATTTTATTAAGTAATTACCTAAAGAATTTCAGCCTGTTAGAATGACGGGTTTCCATTTTAGAAATATCGAATTTTTAATTTACCCCAATTTCCGACCCTCTGATTTATGAGTGGATGCCACTGGCATCAGCAAATTGATATATTTATAAAGTAATTACCTAAAGAATTTCAGCCTGTTAAAATGACGGGTTTCCATTTTAGAAATATCGAATTTTTAATTTACCCCAATTTCCGACCCTCTGACGGTTTGCGAGTGGATGCCAGAGGCATCAGAAAATTGATATTTTTATAAAGTAATTACCTAAAGAAATTCAGCCTGTTAGAATGACGGGTTTCCATTTTAGAAATATCGAATTTTCAATTTACCCCAATTTCCGACCCTCTGACGGCTTGAGAGTAAATGCCACTGGCATCAGAAACTTGATATTTTTATAAAGTAATTACCTAAAGAATTTCAGCCTGTTAAAATTACGGGTTTCCATTTTAAAAATATCGAATTTCTTATTTACTCCAATTTCCGAAACTCTGACGGTTTATGAGTGGATGCCATTGGCATCAGAAACTTGATATTTTTATAAAGTAATTACCTAAAGAATTTCAGCCTGTTAGAATGACGGGTTTCCATTTTAGAAATATCGAATTTTTTATTTACCCCACTTTCCGACCCTCGGACGGCTTGCGAGTGGATGCCACTGGCATCAGAAAATTGATATTTTTATAAAGTAATTTCTTAAAGAATTTCAGCCTGTTAAAATGACGGGTTTCCATTTTAGAAATATCGAATTTTTAATTTACCCCAATTTCCGACCCTCTGACGGCGTGGGAGTGGATGCCACTGGTATCAGAAAATTGATATTTTTATAAAGTAATTACCTAAAGAATTTCAGCCTGTTAGAATGACGGGTTTCCAGTTTAGAAATATCGAATTTTTAATTTACCCCAATTTCCGACCCTCTGACGGCTTGCGAGTGGATGCCACTGGCATCAGAAAATTGATATTTTTATAAAGTAATTACCTAAAGAATTTCAGCCTGTTAAAATGACGGGTTTCCATTTTAGAAATATCGAATTTTATTTACCCCAATTTCCGACCCTCTGACGGCTTATGAGTGGATGCCATTGGCATCAGAAACTTGATATTTTTATTAAGTAATTACCTAAAGAATTTCAGCCTGTTAGAATGACGGGTTTCCATTTTAGAAATATCGAATTTTTAATTTACCCCAATTTCCGACCCTCTGACGGCTTGCGAGTGGATGCCACTGGCATCAGCAAATTGATATATTTATAAAGTAATTACCTAAAGAATTTCAGCCTGTTAAAAAGACGGGTTTCCATTTTAGAAATATCGAATTTTTAATTTACTCCAATTTCCGACCCTCTGACGGCTTGTGAGTGGATGCCACTGGCATCAGAAAATTGATATTTTTATAAAGTAATTACCTAAAGAATTTCAGCCTGTTAGAATGACGGGTTTCCAGTTTAGAAATATCGAATTTTTAATTTACCCCAATTTCCGACCCTCTGACGGCTTGCGAGTGGATGCCACTGGCATCAGAAAATTGATATTTTTATAAAGTAATTACCTAAAGAATTTCAGCCTGTTAGAATGACGGGTTTCCATTTTAGAAATATCGAATTTTTAATTTACTCCAATTTCCGACCCTCTGACGGCTTGCGAGTGGATGCCACTGGCATCTGCAAATTGATATATTTATAAAGTAATTACCTAAAGAATTTCAGCCTGTTAGAATGACGGGTTTCCATTTTAGAAATATCGAATTTTTAATTTACCCCAATTTCCGACCCTCTGACGGCTTGCGAGTGGATGCCATTGGCATCAGAAAATTGATATTTTTATAAAGTAATTACCTAAAGAATTTCAGCCTGTTAGAATGACGGGTTTCCATTTTAGAAATATCGAATTTTTAATTTACCCCAATTTCCGACCCTCTGACGGTTTGCGAGTGGATGCCACTGGCATCAGAAACTTGATATTTTTATAAAGTAATTACCTAAAGAATTTCAGCCTGTTAAAATTACGGGTTTCCATTTTAGAAATATCGAATTTTTTATTTACCCCAATTTCCGACCCTCTGACGGTTTGCGAGTGGATGCCACTGGCATCAGCAAATTGATATTTTTATTAAGTAATTACCTAAAGAATTTCAGCCTGTTAAAATGACGGGTTTCCATTTTAGAAATATCGAATTTTTAATTTTCCCCAATTTCCGACCCTCTGACGGCTTGCGAGTGGATGCCACTGGCATCAGCAAATTGATATTTTTATAAAGTAATTACCTAAAGAATTTCAGCCTGTTAAAATAACGGGTTTCCATTTTAGAAATATCGAATTTTTAATTTACTCCAATTTCCGACCCTCTGACGGTTTATGACTGGATGCCACAGGCATCAGAAAATTGATATTTTTATAAAGTAATTACCTAAAGAAATTCAGCCTGTTAGAATGACGGGTTTCCATTTTAGAAATATCGAATTTTTTATTTACCCCAATTTCCGACCCTCTGACGGCTTGCGAGTGGATGCCACTGGCATCAGAAACTTGATATTTTTATAAAGTAATTGCCTAAAGAATTTCAGCCTGTTAGAATGACGGGTTTCCATTTTAGAAATATCGAATTTTTAATTTACCCCAATTTCCGACCCTCTGACGGCTTGCGAGTGGATGCCACTGGCATCAGAAACTTGATATTTTTATAAAGTAATTACCTAAAGAATTTCAGCCTGTTAAAATGACGGGTTTCCATTTTAGAAATATCGAATTTTTAATTTACTCCAATTTCCGACCCTCTGACGGCTTGCGAGTGGATGCCACAGGCATCAGAAAATTGATATTTTTATAAAGTAATTACCTACCGAATTTCAACCTGTTAGAATGACGGGTTTCCATTTCAGATATATCGAATTTTCAATTTACCCCAATTTCCGACCCTCTGTCGGATTGTGAGTAAATGCCACTGGCATCCGAAACTTGATATTTTTATAAAGTAATTACCTAAAGAATTTCAGCCTGTTAAAATTACGGGTTTCCATTTTAGAAATATCGAATTTTTTATTTACCCCAATTTCCGACCCTCTGACGGCTTGCGAGTGGATGCCATTGGCATCAGAAAATTGATATTTTTATAAAGTAATTACCTAAAGAATTTCAGCCTGTTAAAATGACGGGTTTCCATTTTAGAAATATCGAATTTTTAATTTACCCCAATTTCCGACCCTCTGACGGTTTGCGAGTGGATGCCACTGGCATCAGAAAATTGATATTTTTATAAAGTAATTACCTAAAGAATTTCAGCCTGTTAAAATGACGGGTTTCCATTTTAGAAATATTGAATTTTTTATTTACCCCAATTTCCGACCCTCTGACGGCTTGCGGGTGGATGCCACTGGTATCAGAAAATTGATATTTTTATAAAGTAATTACCTAAAGAATTTCAGCCTGTTAGAATGACGGGTTTCCAGTTTAGAAATATCGAATTTTTTATTTACCCCAATTTCCGACCCTCTGACGGCTTTCGAGTGGATGCCACTGGCATCAGAAAATTGATATTTTTATAAAGTAATTACCTAAAGAATTTCAGCCTGTTAAAATGACGGGTTTCCATTTTAGAAATATCGAATTTTTATTTACCCCACCTTTCCGACCCTCTGACGGTTTGCGAGTAAATGCCACTGGCATCAGAAAATGGATATTTTTATAAAGTAATTACCTACCAAATTTCAGCCTGTTAAAATTACGGGTTTCCATTTTAGAAATATCGAATTTTTATTTAACCCAATTTCCGACCCTCTGACGGCTTGCGAGTGGATGCCACTGGCATCAGAAAATTGATATTTTTATAGAGTAATTACCTAAAGAATTTCAGCCTGTTAGAATGACGGGTTTCCATTTTAGAAATATCGAATTTTTAATTTACCCCAATTTCCGACCCTCTGACGGCTTGTGAGTGGATGCCACTGGCATCAGAAACTTGATATTTTTATAAAGTAATTACCTAAAGAATTTCAGCCTGTTAAAATTACGGGTTTCCATTTTAGAAATATCGAATTTTTAATTTACCCCAATTTCCGACCCTCTGACGGCTTGCGAGTAAATGCCACTGGCGTCAGAAACTTGATATTTTTATAAAGTAATTACCTAAAGAATTTCAGCCTGTTAAAATTACGGGTTTCCATTTTAAAAATATCGAATTTCTTATTTACCCCAATTTCCGACCCTCTGACGGTTTGCGAGTGGATGCCATTGGCATCAGAAACTTGATATTTTTATAAAGTAATTACCTAAAGAATTTCAGCCTGTTAGAATGACGGGTTTCCATTTTAGAAATATCGAATTTTTAATTTACCCCAATTTCCGACCCTCTGACGGCTTGCGAGTGGATGCCACTGGCATCAGAAAATTGATATTTTTATAAAGTAATTACCTAAAGAATTTCAGCCTGTTAAAATGACGGGTTTCCATTTTAGAAATATCGAATTTTTAATTTACTCCAATTTCCGACCCTCTGACGGCTTGCGAGTGGATGCCACTGGCATCAGAAAATTGATATTTTTATAAAGTAATTACCTAAAGAATTTCAGCCTGTTAGAATGACGGGTTTCCATTTTAGAAATATCGAATTTTTAATTTACCCCAATTTCCGACCCTCTGACGGCTTGCGAGTGGATGCCATTGGCATCAGAAACTTGATATTTTTATAAAGTAATTACCTAAAGAATTTCAGCCTGTTAGAATGACGGGTTTCCATTTTAGAAATATCGAATTTTTAATTTACCCCAATTTCCGACCCTCTGACGGCTTGCGAGTGGATGCCACTGGCATCAGAAACTTGATATTTTTATAAAGTAATTACCTAAAGAATTTCAGCCTGTTAAAATTACGGGTTTCCATTTTAGAAATATCGAATTTTTTATTTACCCCAATTTCCGACCCTCTGACGGCTTGCGAGTGGATGCCACCGGCATCAGCAAATTGATATTTTTATTAAGTAATTACCTAAAGAATTTCAGCCTGTTAAAATGACGGGTTTCCATTTTAGAAATATCGAATTTTCAATTTACCCCAATTTCCGACCCTCTGACGGTTTGCGAGTGGATGCCACTGGCATCAGCAAATTGATATATTTATAATGTAATTACCTAAAGAATTTCAGCCTGTTAAAATAACGGGTTTCCATTTTAGAAATATCGAATTTTAATTTACTCCAATTTCCGACCCTCTGACGGTTTATGACTGGATGCCACAGGCATCAGAAAATTGATATTTTTATAAAGTAATTACCTAAAGAAATTCAGCCTGTTAGAATGACGGTTTCCATTTTAGAAATATCGAATTTTCAATTTACCCCAATTTCCGACCCTCTGACGGCTTTGAGTAAATGCCACTGGCATCAGAAACTTGATATTTTATAAAGTAATTACCTAAAGAATTTCAGCCTGTTAAAATTACGAGTTTCCATTTTAGAAATATCGAATTTTTATTTACCCCACCGACCCTCTGACGGCTTATGAGTGGATGCCAATGTCATCATAAATTTGATATTTTTATAAAGTAATTACCTAAAGAATTTCAGCCTGTTAAAATGACGGGTTTCCATTTTAGAAACATCGAATTTTTAATTTACCCCAATTTCCGACCCTCTGACGGCTTGCGAGTGGATGCCACTGGCATCAGAAACTTGATATTTTTATAAAGTAATTACCTAAAGAATTTCAGCCTGTTAAAATTACGGGTTTCCATTTTAGAAATATCGAATTTTTAATTTACCCCAATTTCCGACCCTCTGACGGCTTGCGAGTGGATGCCACTGGCATCAGAAAATTGATATTTTTATAAAGTAATTACCTAAAGAATTTCAGCCTGTTAAAATGACGGGTTTCCATTTTAGAAATATCGAATTTTTTATTTACTCCAATTTCCGACCCTCTCACGGCTTGCGAGTGGATGCCACTGGCATCAGAAAATTGATATTTTTATAAAGTAATTTCCTACCAAATTTCAGCCTGTTAAAATGACTGGTTTCCATTTTAGAAATATCGAATTTTTAATTTACCCCAATTTCCGACCCTCTGACGGCTTGCGAGTGGATGCCACTGGCATCAGAAAATTGATATTTTTATATAGTAATTACCTAAAGAATTTCAGCCTGTTAAAATGACGGGTTTCCATTTTAGAAATATCGAATTTTTAATTTACCCCAATTTCCGACCCTCTGACGGCTTGCGAGTGGATGCCACTGGCATCAGAAAATTGATAGATTTATAAAGTAATTGACTAAAGAATTTCAGCCTGTTAAAATGACGGGTTTCCATTTTAGAAATATCGAATTTTTAATTTACCCCAATTTCCGACCCTCAGACGGCTTGCGAGGGGTTGCCACTGGCATTAAAAAATTGATATTTTTATAAAGTAATTACCTATCGAATTTCAGCCTGTTAGAATGACTGGTTTCCATTTTAGAAATATCGAATTTTTTATTTACCCCAATTTCCGACCCTCTGACGGCTTGCGCGTAAATGCCACTGGCGTCAGAAACTTGATATTTTTATAAAGTAATTACCTAAAGAATTTCAGCCTGTTAAAATTACGGGTTTCCATTTTAGAAATATCGAATTTCTTATTTACCCCAATTTCCGACCCTCTGACGGTTTGCGAGTGGATGCCACTGGCATCAGCAAATTGATATTTTTATAAAGTAATTACCTAAAGAAATTCAGCCTGTTAGAATGACGGGTTTCCATTTTAGAAATATCGAATTTTCAATTTACCCCAATTTCCGACCCTCTGACGGCTTACGAGTAAATGCCACAGGCATCAGAAACTTGATATTTTTATAAAGTAATTACCTAAAGAATTTCAGCCTGTTAAAATTACGGGTTTCCATTTTAGAAATATCGAATTTTTGTTTACCCCAATTTCCGACCCTCTGACGGCTTTATGAGTGGATGCCATTGGCATCAGAAACTTGATAATTTTATAAAGTAATTACCTAAAGAATTTCAGCCTGTTAGAATGACGGGTTTCCATTTTAGAAATATCGAATTTTTAATTTACCCCAATTTCCGACCCTCTGACGGCTTGCGAGTGGATGCCACTGGCAATAGAAAATTGATATTTTTATAAATTAATTACCTAAAGAATTTCAGCCTGTTAAAATGATGGGTTTTCATTTTAGAAATATCGAATTTTTTATTTACCCCAATTTCCGACCCTCTGACGGCTTGCGAGTGGATGTCACTAGCATCAGAAAATTTATATTTTTATAAAGTAATTACCTAAAGAATTTCAGCCTGTTAAAATGACGGGTTTCCATTTTAGAAATATCGAATTTTCAATTTACCCCAATTTCCGACCCTCTGACGGCTTGCGAGTGGATGTCACTAGCATCAGAAAATTGATATTTTTATAAAGTAATTACCTCAAGAATTTCAGCCTGTTAAAATTACGGGTTTCCATTTTAGAAATATCGAATTTTTTATTTACCCCAATTTCCGACCCTCTGACGGTTTATGAGTGGATGCCATTGGCATCAGAAACTTGACATTTTTATAAAGTAATTACCTAAAGAATTTCAGCCTGTTAGAATGACGGGTTTCCATTTTAGAAATATCGAATTTTTAATTTACCCCAATTTCCGACCCTCTGACGGCTTGCGAGTGGATGCCACTGGCATCAGAAACTTGATATTTTATAAAGTAATTACCTAAAGAATTTCAGCCTGTTAAAATTACGGGTTTCCATTTTAGAAATATCGAATTTTCAATTTACCCCAATTTCCGACCCTCTGACGGCTTGCGAGTGAATGCCATTGGCATCAGAAACTTAATATTTTTA
The DNA here is from genome assembly GCA_025584915.1 of Monochamus saltuarius. Taxonomy (NCBI): domain Eukaryota; kingdom Metazoa; phylum Arthropoda; class Insecta; order Coleoptera; family Cerambycidae; genus Monochamus; species Monochamus saltuarius. Next base: position 77,502 of record JALDAQ010000021.1, read on the forward strand.
TAAAGTAATTACCTAAAGAATTTCAGCCTGTTAAAATTACGGGTTTCCATTTTAGAAATATCGAATTTTTAATTTACCCCAATTTCCGACCCTCTGACGGTTTATGAGTGGATGCCATTGGCATCAGAAACTTGATATTTTTATAAAGTAATTTCCTAAAGAATTTCAGCCTGTTAGAATGACTGGGTTTCCATTTTAGAAATATCGAATTTTTTATTTACCCCAAATTCCGACCTCTGACGGTTTAGTAAATGCCACTGGCATCAGAAAGTTGATATTTTTATAAAGTAATTACCTAAAGAATTTCAGCCTGTTAAAATTACGGGTTTCCATTTTAGAAATATCGAATTTTTTATTTACCCCAATTTCCGACCCTCTGACGGCTTGCGAGTGGATGCCACTGGCATCAGAAAATTGATATTTTTATAAAGTAATTACCTAAAGAATTTCAGCCTGTTAAAATGACGGTTTTCCATTTTAGAAATATCGAATTTTTAATTTACAACAATTTCAGACCCTCTGACTTTATGAGTGGATGCCACTGGCATCAGAAAATTGATATTTTATAAATTAATTACCTAAAGAATTTCATCCTTTTAAAATGACTGGTTTCCATTTTAGAAATATCGAATTTTTAATTTACCCCAATTTCCGACCCTCTGACGGCTTGCGAGTAAATGCCACTGGCATCAGAAACTTGATATTTTTATAAAGTAATTACCTAAAGAATTTCAGCCTGTTAAAATTACGGGTTTCCATTTTAGAAATATCGAATTTTTTATTTACCCCAATTTCCGACCCTCTGACGGTTTGCGAGTAGATGCCACTGGCATCAGAAAATTGATATTTTTATAAAGTAATTACCTAAAGAAATTCAGCCTGTTAGAATGACGGGTTTCCATTTTAGAAATATCGAATTTTCAATTTACCCCAATTTCCGACCCTCTGACGGCTTGCGAGTGGATGCCACTGGCATCAGAAAATTGATATTTTTATAAAGTAATTACCTAAAGAATTTCAGCCTGTTAAAATTACGGGTTTCCATTTTAGAAATATCGAATTTTTAATTTACCCCAATTTCCGACCCTCTGACGGTTGCGAGTGGATGCCACTGGCATCAGAAACTTGATATTTTTATAAAGTAATTACCTAAAGAATTTCAGCCTGTTAAAATGACGGGTTTCCATTTTAGAAATATCGAATTTTTAATTTACCCCAAGTTCCGACCCTCTGACGGCTTGCGAGTGGATGCCACTGGCATCAGAAAATTGATATTTTTATAAAGTAATTACCTAAAGAATTTCAGCCTGTTAAAATGATGGGTTTCCATTTTAGAAATATCGAATTTTTTATTTACCCCAATTTCCGACCCTCTGACGGCTTGCGAGTGGATGCCACTGGCATCAGAAAATTGATATTTTTATTTAGTAATTACCTAAAGAATTTCAGCCTGTTAGATTGACGGGTTTCCATTTTAGAAATATCGAATTTTTCATTTACTTACCGCAATTTCTGACCCTCTGACGGCTTGCGAGTAGATGCCACTGGCATCAGAAAATTGATATTTTTATAAAGTAATTACCTAAAGAATTTCAGCCTGTTAAAATTACGGGTTTCCATTTTAGAAATATCGAATTTTTAATTTACCCCAATTTCCGACCCTCTGACGGCTTGCGAGAGGATGCCATTGGCATCAGAAACTTGATAGTTTTATAAAGTAATTACCTAAAGAATTTCAGCCTGTTAAAATGACGGGTTTCCATTTTAGAAATATCGAATTTTAATTTACCCCAATTTCCGACCCTCTGACGGCTTGCGAGTGGATGCCACTGGCATCAGAAACTTGATATTTTTATAAAGTAATTACCTAAAGAATTTCAGCCTGTTAAAATTACGGGTTTCCATTTTAGAAATATCGACTTTTTTATTTACCCCAATTTCCGACCCTCTGACGGCTTGTGAGTGGATGCCATTGGCATCAGAAACTTGATATTTTTATAAAGTAATTACCTAAAGAATTTCAGCCTGTTAGAATGACGGGTTTCCATTTTAGAAATATCGAATTTTTAATTTACCCCAATTTCCGACCCTCTGACGGCTTGCGAGTGGATGCCACTGGCATCAGAAAATTGATATTTTTATAAAGTAATTACCTAAAGAATTTCAGCCTGTTAAAATGACGGGTTTCCATTTTAGAAATATCGAATTTTTAATTTACTCCAATTTCCGACCCTCTGACGGCTTGCGAGTGGATGCCACTGGTATCAGAAAATTGATATGTTTATAAAGTAATTACCTAAAGAATTTCAGCCTGTTAGATTGACGGGTTTCCATTTTAGAAATATCGAATTTTCAATTTACCCCAATTTCCGACCCTCTGACGGTTTGCGAGTAGATGCCACTGGCATCAGAAAATTGATATTTTTATAAAGTAATTACCTAAAGAATTTCAGCCTGTTAAAATGACGGGTTTCCATTTTAGAAATATCGAATTTTTTATTTACCCCAATTTCCGACCCTCTGACGGCTTGTGAGTGGATGCCAATGGCATCAGAAACTTGATATTTTTATAAAGTCATTACCTAAAGAATTTCAGCCTGTTAGAATGACTGGTTTCCATTTTAGAAATATCGAATTTTTAATTTACCCCAAATTCCGACCCTCTGACGGCTTGCGAGTGGATGCCACTGGCATCAGAAAGTTGATATTTTTATAAAGTAATTACCTAAAGAATTTCAGCCTGTTAAAATTACGGGTTTCCATTTTAGAAATATCGAATTTTTTATTTACCCCAATTTCCGACCCTCTGACGGCTTGCGAGTAAATGCCACCGGCATCAGCAAATTGATATATTTATAAAGTAATTACCTAAAGAATTTCAGCCTGTTAAAATGACGGGTTTCCATTTTAGAAATATCGAATTTTTAATTTACTCCAATTTCCGACCCTCTGACGGCTTGCGAGTGGATGCCACTGGCATCAGAAAATTGATATTTTTAGAAAGTAATTACCTAAAGAAATTCAGCCTGTTAGAAAGACTGGTTTCCATTTTAGAAATATCGAATTTTCAATTTACTCCCAATTTCCGACCCTCTGACGGTTATGAGTAAATGCCACTGGCATCAGAAACTTGATATTTTTATAAAGTAATTACCTAAAGAATTTCAGCCTGTTAAAATTACGGGTTTCCATTTTAGAAATATCGAATGTTTTATTTACCCCAATTTCCGACCCTCTGACGGCTTGTGAGTGGATGCCATTGGCATCAGAAACTTGATATTTTTATAAAGTAATTACCTAAAGAATTTCAGCCTGTTAGAATGAGTTTTCATTTTAGAAATATCGAATTTTTAATTTACCCCAATTTCCGACCCTCTGACGGCTTGCGAGTGGATGCCACTGGCATCAGCAAACTTATATTTTTATAAAGTAATTGCTTAAAGAATTTCAGCCTGTTAAAATTACGGGTTTCCATTTTAGAAATATCGAATTTTCAATTTACCCCAATTTCCGACCCTCTGACGGCTTGCGAGTAAATGCCATTGGCATCAGAAACTTGATTTTTATAAAGTAATTACCTAAAGAATTTCAGCCTGTTAAAATTACGGGTTTCCATTTTAGAAATATCGAATTTTTATTTACCCCAATTTCCGACCCTCTGACGGCTTGAGTGGATGCCATTGGCATCAGAAACTTGATATTTTTATAAAGTAATTTCAAAGAATTTCAGCCTGTTAGAATGACTGGTTTCCATTTTAGAAATATCGAATTTTTAATTTACCCCAATTTCCGACCCTCTGACGGCTTGCGAGTAAATGCCACTGGCATCAGAAAATTGATATTTTTATAAAGTAATTACCTAAAGAATTTCAGCCTGTTAAAATTACGGGTTTCCATTTTAGAAATATCGAATTTTATATTTACCCCAATTTCCGACCCTCTGACGGCTTGCGAGTGGATACCACTGGCATCAGCAAATTGATATATTTATAAAGTAATTACCTAAAGAATTTCAGCCTGTTAAAATGACGGGTTTCCATTTTAGAAATATCGAATTTTTAATTTACTCCAATTTCCGACCCTCTGACGGCTTACGAGTGGATGCCACTGGCATCAGAAAATTGATATTTTTATAAAGTAATTACCTAAAGAAATTCAGCCTGTTAGAATGACTGGTTTCCATTTTAGAAATATCGAATTTTCAATTTACCCCAATTTCCGACCCTCTGACGGCTTGCGAGTAAATGCCACTGGCATCAGAAACTTGATATTTTTATAAAGTAATTGCCTAAAGAATTTCAGCCTGTTAAAATGACGGGTTTCCATTTTAGAAATATCGAATTTTTTATTTACCCCAATTTCCGACCCTCTGACGGCTTGCGAGGGGATGCCACTGGCATCAGAAAATTGATATTTTTATAAAGTAATTACCTAAAGAAATTCAGCCTGTTAGAATGACGGGTTTCCATTTTAGAAATATCGAATTTTCAATTTACCCCAATTTCCGACCCTCTGACGGCTTGCCAGTAGATGCCACAGGCATCAGAAAATTGATATTTTTATAAAGTAATTACCTAAAGAATTTCAGCCTGTTAAAATTACGGGTTTCCATTTTAGAAATATCGAATTTTATATTTACCCCAATTTCCGACCCTCTGACGGCTTGTGAGTGGATGCCATTGGCATCAGAAACTTGATATTTTTATAAAGTAATTACCTAAAGAATTTCAGCCTGTTAGAATGACGGGTTTCCATTTTAGAAATATCGAATTTTTAATTTACCCCAAGTTCCGACCCTCTGACGGCTTGCGAGTGGATGCCACTGGCATCAGAAAATTGATATTTTTATAAAGTAATTACCTAAAGAATTTCAGCCTGTTAAAATGATGGGTTTCCATTTTAGAAATATCGAATTTTTTATTTACCCCAATTTCCGACCCTCTGACGGCTTGCGAGTGGATGCCACTGGCATCAGAAAATTGATATTTTCATAAAGTAATTACCTAAAGAAATTCAGCCTGTTAGAATGACGGGTTTCCATTTTAGAAATATCGAATTTTCAATTTACCCCAATTTCCGACCCTCTGACGGCTTGCGAGTGGATGCCACTGGCATCAGAAACTTGATATTTTTATAAAGTAATTACCTAAAGAATTTCAGCCTGTTAAAATGACGGGTTTCCATTTTAGAAATATCGAATTTTTAATTTACCCCAATTTCCGACCCTCTGACGGCTTGTCAGTGGATGCCATTGGCATCAGAAACTTGATATTTTTATAAAGTAATTACCTAAAGAATTTCAGCCTGTTAGAATGACGGGTTTCCATTTTAGAAATATCGAATTTTTAATTTACCCCAATTTCCGACCCTCTGACGGCTTGCGAGTGGATGCCACTGGCATCAGCAAATTGATATATTTATAAAGTAATTACCTAAAGAATTTCAGCCTGTTAAAATGACGGGTTTCCATTTTAGAAATATCGAATTTTCAATTTACCCCAATTTCTGACCCTCTGACGGCTTGCGAGTGGATGCCACTGGCATCAGAAAATTGATATTTTTATAAAGTAATTACCTAAAGAATTTCAGCCTGTTAAAATGACGGGTTTCCATTTTAGAAATATCGAATTTTTATTTACCCCAATTTCCGACCCTCTGACGGCTTGCGAGTGGATGCCATTGGCATCAGAAACTTGATATTTTTATAAAGTAATTACCTAAAGAATTTCAGCCTGTTAAAATGACGGGTTTCCATTTTAGAAATATCGAATTTTTAATTTACTCCAATTTCCGACTCTCTGACGGCTTGCGAGTGGATGCCACTGGCATCAGAAAATTGATATTTTTATAAAGTAATTACCTAAAGAATTTCAGCCTGTTAAAATTACGGGTTTCCATTTTAGAAATATCGAATTTTTTATTTACCCCAATTTCCGACCCTCTGACGGCTTGCGAGTATATGCCACTGGCATCAGAAACTTGATATTTTTATAAAGTAATTACCTAAAGAATTTCAGCCTGTTAAAATTACGGGTTTCCATTTTAGAAATATCGAATTTTTTATTTACCCCAATTTCCGACCCTCTGACGGCTTGCGAGTGGATGCCATTGGCATCAGAAACTTGATATTTTTATAAAGTAATTACCTATAGAATTTCAGCCTGTTAGAATGACGGGTTTCCATTTTAGAAATATCGAATTTTTAATTTACCCAAATTTCCGACCCTCTGACGGCTTGCGAGTGGATGCCACTGGCATCAGCAAATTGATATATTTATAAAGTAATTACCTAAAGAATTTCAGCCTGTTAAAATGACGGGTTTCCATTTTAGAAATATCGAATTTTTAATTTACCCCAATTTCCGACCCTCTGACGGCTTGCGAGTGGATGCCACTGGCATCAGAAAATTGATATTTTCATAAAGTAATTACCTAAAGAAATTCAGCCTGTTAGAATGACGGGTTTCCATTTTAGAAATATCGAATTTTCAATTTACCCCAATTTCCGACCCTCTGACGGCTTGCGAGTAAATGCCACTGGCATCAGAAACTTGATATTTTTATAAAGTAATTACCTAAAGAATTTCAGCCTGTTAAAATTACGGGTTTCCATTTTAGAAATATCGAATTTTTTATTTACCCCAATTTCCGACCCTCTGACGGTTTGCGAGTGGATGCCATTGGCATCAAAAACTTGATATTTTTATAAAGTAATTACCTAAAGAATTTCAGCCTGTTAGAATGACGGGTTTCCATTTTAGAAATATCGAATTTTTAATTTACCCCAATTTCCGACCCTCTGACGGCTTGCGAGTGGATGCCACTGGCATCAACAAATTGATATATTTATAAAGTAATTACCTAAAGAATTTCAGCCTGTTAAAATGACGGGTTTCCATTTTAGAAATATCGAATTTTTAATTTACCCCAATTTCCGACCCTCTGACGGCTTGCGAGTGGATGCCACTGGCATCAGAAACTTGATATTTTTATAAAGTAATTACCTAAAGAATTTCAGCCTGTTAAAATGACGAGTTTCCATTTTAGAAATATCGAATTTTTAATTTACCCCAATTTCCGACCCTCTGACGGCTTGCGAGTGGATGCCACTGGCATCAGAAAATTGATATTTTTATAAAGTAATTACCTAAAGAAATTCAGCCTGTTAGAATGACTGGTTTCCATTTTAGAAATATCGAATTTTCAATTTACCCCAATTTCCGACCCTCTGACGGCTTGCGAGTAAATGCCACTGGCATCAGAAACTTGATATTTTTATAAAGTAATTACCTAAAGAATTTCAGCCTGTTAAAATTACTGGTTTCCATTTTAGAAATATCGAATTTTTTATTTACCCCAATTTCCGACCCTCTGACGGCTTGCGAGTGGATGTCACTGGCATCAGAAACTTGATATTTTTATAAAGTAATTACCTAAAGAATTTCAGCCTGTTAGAATGACGGGTTTCCATTTTAGAAATATCGAATTTTATTTTTCCCCAATTTCCGACCCTCTGACGGCTTGCGAGTGGATGCCACTGGCATCAGCAAATTGATATATTTATAAAGTAATTACCTAAAGAATTTCAGCCTGTTAAAATTACTGGTTTCCATTTTAGAAATATCGAATTTTTTATTTACCCCAATTTCCGACCCTCTGACGGCTTGCGAGTGGATGCCACTGGCATCAGAAACTTGATATTTTTATAAAGTAATTACCTAAAGAATTTCAGCCTGTTAAAATGACGGGTTTCCATTTTAGAAATATCGAATTTTTTATTTACCCCAATTTCCGACCTTCTGACGGCTTGCGAGTGGATGCCACTGGCATCAGCAAATTGATATATTTATAAAGTAATTACCTAAAGAATTTCAGCCTGTTAAAATGACGGGTTTCCATTTTAGAAATATCGAATTTTTAATTTACCCCAATTTCCGACCCTCTGACGGCTTGCGAGTGGATGCCACTGACATCAGAAAATTGATATTTTTATAAAGTAATTACCTAAAGAATTTCAGCCTGTTAAAATGACGGGTTTCCATTTTAGAAATATCGAATTTTTAATTTACCCCAATTTCCGACCCTCTGACGGCTTGCGAGTGGATGCCACTGACATCAGAAAATTGATATTTTTATAAAGTAATTACCTAAAGAATTTCAGCCTGTTAAAATGACGGGTTTCCATTTTATAAATATCGAATTTTTCATTTACCCCAATTTTCGACCCTCTGACGGATTGCGAGTGGATGCCACTGGCATCAGCAAATTGATATTTTTATAAAGTAATTACCTAAAGAATTTCAGCCTGTTAAAATGACGGGTTTCCATTTTAGAAATATCGAATTTTCAATTTACCCCAATTTCCGACCCTCTGACGGCTTGCGAGTAAATGCCACTGGCATCAGCAAATTGATATATTTATAAAGTAATTACCTAAAGAATTTCAGCCTGTTAAAATGACGGGTTTCCATTTTAGAAATATCGAATTTTTAATTTACTCCAATTTCCGACCCTCTGACGGCTTGCGAGTGGATGCCACTGGCATCAGAAAATTGATATTTTTATAAAGTAATTACCTACCCAATTTCAGCCTGTTAAAATGACGGGTTTCCATTTTAAAAATATCGAATTTTTTATTTACCCCAAT